>JPKZ01002215.1:611568-623507 GCA_000803305.1 Toxocara canis
GTTGTGGGGGGGGGGGGGGGGTGCCAGTCATGACTGTGGCTGAGATTGCTGCAACGATGAAAACAAGCTGCTTGAAATGTTTAATGTCTTTAACATTGCATGCATTCAGCAAGATAATATTGCGTGTTCTTGACGGTTCCTAGATTGCATACTGCATTTAGGCTGTGATTTGATCGAGAAATTGGTTGACAACGACTAAACAAAGCTTCCTGTGATCTTTAGATTGGACGAAATGAAAAAGGTTGTTATTAATCGGCGAACAAAATGTGTTATAAATAAAGTGAACTAAACTGAATTGAGTTGAAATGAATTGAGCATTTGCGCTTTCCTCATTCGTTTGGCGGTGGTTAGTGCTCAAAAAACACTGGGGAAAATTTCTTCCAGATGGAGAAACAAAATTAAAAATATTGGAAAGGGAACAAAACGCTCGGAGGTTAGAAATGCATTTATAAGTGCTCCTTAATTCATTTCAGTAAGTGCTCTATACTCTACCGATCAGTGGTGCACACTAACAGAAGCAACTATTATATCTGGCCAAATTATATCGAAAGCGACGACAAAATGTCATAAGAGCCCTCTAATAGGAATTTGCTACGTATGGAAGTGTTCTTAGGTATAGAGTTAAGTAAAATTTGAAATACAGTGCTTCACATACAAATGAAAAAGAAGAGGGAAGAAAAAATTCCCATCCCTCTTCGAGAAGAAAATTCGAGGGTAAATCAGTTTTGCTAAGAATTTTTTCACTCTTCTCTTCTTGCACACAAAAGGAATATTGTGTATGTAGCCTTTCCTTATAAACAAGAAAGAATTTTGTGTGTAGAAAAAGATGATATACTGGTATGATTTACTTTGAAGAATAAAAGAAGAAACCGCAAATCACTTTGCTATCGACGGTTTCGACTTTTAACGTATCCCTAAGTCGAAATGATCTGATAAGCGTTAAGAAAGAGGGTTCGTCCTTGGGTCATTGATTTGTGAAAAAAAAATTACGGCTCGTATGCATAAGGCGAAAGTGCATGTTCAGGAGCTCGTAGTGACATTCGAAGTCGAGGAAATATGAAATAATCAAAAATAACGATCAAAAATCGTCGTAAACAATGACGATCAAAAAATCGTCGTAAAAATAGTGCAGTGTTTGTTCTATAAGAGGCCTCTTGTATAAACAACTGCTGTTTTATGTCAAGCTCATCCTTTAGAGTTTAGCGCATGATGTCAGATAAAATTTTATCCACTCAAAGATCTTTCTGCTAAAGGGCACATCTTAGATGTTGTTCTGGTTTGGCGAGAAATATCTATTGGCAACTGTCATGACAACTTTTGTTTCCACATCCCTTCAGCTACAAAGTAACATAGCTATATTTTACTCAAACAATTTTGGACTAATTCATCGAGCTGAAGTTGTCGAATACTTCTGGTTCAACGAACATTGACTCTGGTGTGTGGTCGTTCGGCCAAGTGCAGAACATCTTGTCAACATTCGCGAAGAAAACATACTTGTCAACATACTTCCTCTCCTCGTCTAGGAGATATTTCAATCAGAGAATAGCTCATATGTATTACCAAAAACAGCCCTATGTTGAATGCTCAGTAGCCCTTTGCTATGACTTTACTGATTCCAAAAAAAAAACTGTAGCATTTATGACCTTCTCAAGTCCCTTTGTTGATTTCAGAGCGACATAATTAACAGCATCGTAATTAGTCAGCCTCGATCGTCCATAGCTCAGGGGCAGCTTATATAACATGAGGAATATAAGTGTTGGACAACGTTGTTCGGACTGCCAATTGTGTTGTCCATCACATCTGTTTCAACACTAACGACATCTGAGAATATTTAAATTTTACTTTGGCACTATTCTCAATGTCTGAGCTAATATTTCCCAACTCATAAAAAGACGAGAAGATATAACCGCAAAAAAATTATGATCCCATTATGCAACAGTGAAAGATCAGAAATGGAAAAAGACCGAACCGATAAGCCTACTAATTTACACAAAGTCGGGTGCTTCCGATTTACTTCCGAAAATTACTCAGTTTTATTCACAACGCTCCCTTCATGTGAGGTGAGAGGTAGCTGACTAGCGCGAGAGCTAGGCGCTTGTTTAGTAAACTTAAAAAGACAAAAATATATAAATAAAATAAAAGATAATTTAGCAGTACAGCCTCAGTCATTTATTTATTACTCTCATACATATATCGAGCGCTCAGTGCAGGTCAGCGAACTTCCTACACCCACAATTTCTTTGGCTTTCATGAAGGCGTTAATTGCGATGTTCTTACCAATTTTATCAATGTTACTTAAAAATCTCAACTGAATCATCATTCAGTTGAGATTTTCAGCTAATTAAGTAATGCAGATAAATTAGGTATTGTCAGGCAATTCAATTGTGTCGTTTATCCAGCATCAATCATATCGCATTCAATTTGATCAGCGAACATTTTCGTCTGCATGAACTACCCAAACTAACGATCTATTATTATCCATCGTTAAATCTTACAACGCATCGATTGCTTTATTTTCACTGTTTCTTAAAACCTCGGGTGAGGTAAGTTATCGTGATCGCTAATGGGCAACTTCAGGATCTTTTTCTAATAAGCATAAGTAATATCGAGTAACGCACCCATACAAATTCCACACTTCTTTAATCGACAAATCGCTCAACTCAAATGGTCGAATATATGTATTCGAGTCATTATTGGAATATAAAATTTATGGAGTAATTGAGGGGACGAAGAAGAGTTTTCGCGAAAAAAAAAAGAAGCAAAAAGATCATTACAAAAAGCAAAAACTTTGTTTTTCAAATTACCAACGATCAGACAGCTGACTGGCTAATGGCGGCTGTCATCAACATCCATTAATGCTAACTCTAAAGCTGTTGATAATTCGCTACGTTGTTTTCGTTCTTTCTAAACGTTTACACGTGCTTCCTGAATTCGCACTACATTGATCACGTTAACAAATAGAGCCAATTTTTTGTTGTTTCTTCACATGAATTCTTACGTTTAAAAACAACGAAAAAATAAGAGGCAAAACTGAACGCCAGGTGTTCTGGTAATACTCTTTATTGAAGAATTCAGAAATTTTGTAGATTTTAAAAACGTTATCAAAATACATGTTATCAGTTACATATTACATGTTATCAGTGCGTGTTATCATGTTATCATGTTATCAGCATGTTATCAAAATGTTGTCAGTTCTTCCTCTTTATAAGCGCACAATTCCATGGGCGAATTTAAGTGTTAATATTAAAAAAATACGAGAAAATAACCTTGTCAAAGAAAATGGGTGACCTTCGATGATACCTGCTCATCGTTTGTTTCATAATATCAGCATGAATCTGAAGAATTGGTTGTCGAATTTGAAAACGTACAACTAGCGCTCGAGATCAGCACTTGTTTGCTGTATGATTGATGTTAGAGAAGAAAAAGATCGTTATGATCTCCAACTGAATTTCAAACATCAAAATTCAATTGTTGAGCACGCTAATGTGTTAAAGTTGCTGAATCAAATCGAAACTGTTCGACTGTAAAACTTTTTTCTATTTGCGTTTTCATTATTCATTTGATGCTTGTTGTGGCACCCTGCTGTTCGGTTGGGCCTTTGAATTATTTGACAAATTGTTACGCACTGTGCCCGTTAGTTGCCATTAGTATTTCACAACAAATCCACAACAAGTTCTTTCGCATCACAAATACGAAATGTCGTCTTTGGCCGTTCTTCGAGAATCACTGCTTATCAGCGTTCATAGTTTATTGCGAACAAGAGTAGAGAAATATTCGTTTTTCAAAAACCTACAGTACAATGGTATGCTTCAGAAGCACGAAAAAAACGATGGTATTGATTCGTTTATTACTAGTCACTGATTATTACTGATTATTAGTGATTACTGATTGTTCCTGACTACTGATTATTGATTATTACCGATTATTACTGATTACTGATTGTTACCGATTACTGATTCGTTAGATTTTCCTATTTTTTTTGCACAGTTGATGTCGTTAAATCTAGATTAAAAATCTTGGACAACATAAATCGATTAGAAATGGTTGCACTTGTCGAGCGCAAATAAGTCTCCAACGTATACTTTCCTAGATGGAATCAAATGAAATTCCGCAAAAAAAAGATGCGGTAGAGAATATTTTAGTTTTAGACGGATTCGGTATTTCGTTCAAGCTATTAACATAGAGCATTTGTTGAAGCTAAGAAAAAGAAAAACAGTCCACGTGGTATAAACTGGAGAAACTTCCAACATTTTCATAGCATGAGGAAATGATAAATATCAGAATAACAAGAGAGATTAAGAAAATTAAAAGACTCGTTTAGAAAAATTATTTTTAAAAGTTATTTTCCAATCATTTTTGAATTAATATATAAATTTTAGTTAGATTATGAGGAGAAAATTATTTTGAAAAAAAATTTTTTAAATTAAGAAAAAAATTAAGAAATGCCGAGAGTATTTACATCAAGAAAATGTGCATTGCTAGCGGATCACAAATCTGGACAACAACAAATATCCAACTTAACGTAACAAGAGCAAAGGCCATTAGCGCTTACAACAAAACAACTAACATTCCAGTATTCTGCAAAAGTTTTCGAAAACTTACTAGAAGTTCCTAGAAATATCCTTTTTTTTGTCTCCTCGTTCGATACGAAGCAGTTGGGACTAGAAAACAGTCACTTGCACTTTCTGCATATCAGGACCAACGATTTCCATTGTTTTGTTGTATGCTGTCTGAATCGGAACTTTCAAGATGTGCATCTGTTCACCGCTTCCTTCCTCAGATCATTCACAACTCAGCGCTGTGCATTGAAATCCTGATGTATGAGGTGATATCGACTGGATCACAACGAGTACATACATAACAATGTGCGAACGTAACAAATGACGCTTCTCAGAGGTTATATAAGTAACCAAACACGATGATTACCGCCACTGTTCCGTGAGCTCCTATCTATATAAAGCTCTTGCCAACTTTCTTCAAAGATTCTTTCTCAATAATCATCTTGCTGTCTTAAGGCTCACCATCTTCATTTTATTTCCTCATCTGATAGCATCGATCAGCTAAGAGTAGTGCCGGGAACATGTTGTCCGATATGGATCGCAATGTCGATCATTTTGGTGGAAAGTGTAAGATCATTCGAAGGCGATCAAGTTGTGAATGGGAAATCCCAAGGTGAGCAATTTCAAAAACTACATACCATTTTATCAGCGTAACGCTTCTATGGTTCGAAAACGTCGTGCATCAAGGATGTTTTGCTGATACTTCTATGTCGAGTTCATAAAAAGCTGATTAAAGCAAACAGTACTGGGAAGAGCATTTCCATCCAATATTTAAAAAAAGTTAGTCAGCTTTCAATCAGTAGCTTATAAGAATGTGATCTGATACTAATTCTGAGACGTTTTTCTCAACAAAAATTCGAGAAATTTTCACTGATTCAATTTCGATGGATACTAGAATAGCACTTTTTCTGAAAAGTCTTCAACGATTTTTTTTTGTGTAGCATCCGTATAGCTGCTAAATTTTATTTGAGAATTTCACGCACAAAAAAACAACGTATAAGAGTGTCGATTTTAACAAGTCGTTTCTTTTTCAGTGGTGAAGCTGGAAAATTTGCTCGTATAAAGAACACACCGGAAGGATTCAAAGCGAAAATTAACCTCGGCTTCTTCTCCGAGTACAAACCAGAAGAAATTGACGTATGATTTTTTTTCCTCTTTTTCGATGGAAATAAGAAAAAAACTAAATTCTTACAACTCCGACTATCGTTTGCAGTACAATTATTACTCTAATTCAGAATCTGTACTGTGATGATGTCAATGTGACGAATTCATGTCCCAGTTATCGGCATTCAATTGCGAACCACTTTCGACTAACTGAAAGGGTTGATACGTTTTTAATAGTATGCTAGAAGAAAAGATGGTGTTATCAAGTTTAAGCGATATTATCATGAATGTTATCATGAAGATGGTGTTATCATGAAAAAAATCAAGGTGAACTGGTTCTACCGTTTTCAAGTTCAGCCGACCATATATAAACGCATTTAGGTATGTGTTTATGGTTACGATCTTCAAATCAATGCCGATCAAGCAGAACCAACCATCCCAAATCTTCCAAAGCGACGGCTATCCAGGCAATATCGACTACCAGATGATACGGATCTTGAAACGATTAAACTCAAACGGAATGTCAATAGTGTTGATGTGGAAGCAAAAAAAGTTCGTTTCTCCACATTTTTAACTCCTTCGCAACAAGCTTCCATCATGGAATGAAAATTTAATGAGTATTTTCAGTCTTTTCAGTATTTTCAGCCAGAGTAGTTATTTGCGTTCTCGATTAAAACAGTTCAGCTCAGTTTAATCGTTTCGCAATTTTCCAACGTTCTCTTCGGCTGCTGATTCCTATAACCAAAGGTAACGACGCTCGAGCGCACTGTAAAAAGCGAGCGAAATGCTAGGATTCTAGCAATATAAATAGAGCGAAAGAAAAGCGTTGTAGAAGTGAAGATACGGTGAGCTTCTCGAATTCGAGTCTGCGAGCTTATAACATTTCAAATTATGGCAGCTGTGGTAGTCTTAAATGCGGTAATTTTCTGGAAAGATGGAAGAATGAAGTGGGAATAGGAATAAGTTCGAAGAAAGGTGCATATTTTGTTGGGAGATTGGAGAGGTAGGTGATTCAATTTATGATCGCCTCCTTATGCGATCTTTAATCTCTAGATGAGAGATACTAGCTGGTAAATTAATAAGCAGACTACAATGACGGGAGCTAACCTAAGTGTTTAAGGAAGGCATAGACTGTATGGGACGTTGATTCGCTCTTGTACTGCAAACGATGAAGTAAGTTCAGGTGCCGTTCTTGCTAATTGGTTTAATTTTAGGTCACAGGCTACGGTAAGGATGTGCAACTGAATGTTGTTGATGTGACCCCACATCGACCAACTAAGTTGGTTCTATAAACGCCTATTCAGCAGTCACCGAATTACTACGCTGTCAGATGCACTGATCATTTCGCTTCACCCGCAAAATTCTCAATCGTTTAGATCTTTTATATTTAAAAAAAATCGCTTAATGATGGTAAATATCCGTTGCATTAAATGACTTATGGTCCGCAAACAATCAAAACAACTGAAACGAAAATTTCTTTTATCAAAATTCTCTTCGATAAAGAATTGTCAGATACGGAATTAAAAATCGTTTTTTGTCTTATGCAACCTAATATGACATCCAAGCCGAATTTCCATAAATTTTCATACGAGAAATTATGCTAAATTATGAAGGAAGATTATTTTACGCATTTCATATATTTTTAAAAATTCTTTATTGTTCATATTTGCGTACAAGCGGATATGGCAGTTGTACACCTTACTATGTTTCAAGATCGTCAATTCAAGGCGGTCATATAGTTTTTTTTTGCTTTAAGTGCACACGGCATATCGATGAACTTTTCGCATGACTTAACCATTTTTGGAGCCATTTCTCATCTTCGATCCAACCATTTTCGGGCCAGTAACCTAGTGCCATTGGGCTCTGTTTACGATTGCGTCAATTAAATGGAGACAGGCTATCTGTGTGTGTGGTGATAATAAAATGATGGGCACATCAACCTCTGCACACAATATACACATATCAGAACTTTCAGGCTAAACGACTATATACAAATGGAGGAGGAAGCGTGCGTTAAATAACATGAAATATGAAGCGAGAACCATATTTTATAAGCAAACGTGATTCAACCGCTCGACATCATATCAAATGCTGCGCCTAAAAGAATACAAAAAGTGAGGAATTGCCAGTGCAAACAAAAGCTTAAAATTACCGATAAAGAGTTTGCGAGAAAATTCTATAGAAAATATAACAGAGATCAGTTGCAAATGAACAAAACGAGCAGTTTTCCATATTTGTGACCCGACCCATTTCTTTTTGGGAAGATTCATATTCAGACTTAAGAAGAAATTTTTCAATCTAAAAAATTTAGCATATTGTCCATCATAAAGACTAGTGACCAGTCGTAACCACTCACAACCAGAACGAGGCATTTCTACTAGTTTTGTTTCAATATTTGTGAAGCTTTTTCGCCTCAAAAATGTGTTAGTTGTGCTGATTTCCGTCGTTGCATTGTTTGTTGGCTTTATGCCCCCGATGCTTTCAGTCTAGCAAACGGTGGAAATCTGCGGTGATCAGCGCCTGACAAACGTAAGAAATGATTTTATACACTGCCATCTCCCATTTCAGGTTTTCAGTCACAACAAAAAGCGTGACACTAATCTACGGGTTATCGGGGACATTTTTCGCATAAATCGGGAACCAACTGACTTCTAAAACACACTTCTGAGCGAACATGCTAGGAATAGGATGTGTCACCGCCTAATCGAATCACATCGCTTCAGAACATTACAGTTAATATGCTTAGGTTCTCCATGAAAGTTCCCACTCAATGTAAGTAGCGAGACGTCGAAACAGAAAATTGGTTAAGCGGGACCAACCGTCTAGGAAGGAAACTGAAGTGTACAAAAACGAAAACAGTTATGTTTCGTATGATGTACTCTAATATCGCGCCTCTAGTTACCTTTCTCGACATTGTGCAAAAGGATAAAGTTAAGCTAACAGGACGTTACCTTCTAACTTTGATAACTGGTGGTTTTTTTTAGGATTAGTGAAACGAACATATACTTCCTAGGAAGAGGGAAAAGTGAACAACAATAAGGAATGGTCAAAAGAATAAAGTATGTACTATGTGAAACGCTTACCATCGAGTGAGCGCTAGATGTTGTTAATAAGTAAGTAATTGAATATTATTGCTGACCGAACCAAGATGAGCGCGACATAAAGCTTGTTAAATTGTATAGAGAAATCACTTTAAAATGTTATTACAATATGTGAAATTTGTGAAAAAAAAAACTTCTGTTGGCAATTGCCAACTGTAACAAGGCTTCTGAAACCGTAAGTTACGGTGCACACATGCACGCATTCTATAATGAGTTTTCAGTTTTGTATTCAAATCTGGACGATTCAAATCTTTGGCGTTTCAAATCTTTGGCTTTTCACTGCTCACACTAAATAGTCTTCTCAATTTACCTGTATATTTTTTATGATGAATTCAGTAATCCTCGATCCATCGATTTAAAGCGTTCAGTTTGCCTGACTTATCAGCAATTTAACACAACATTGATTCCTTTAGTGTTGTTAGCTGACGATATTTTTTCCACTTCTTGTCTAGCTCTTTCAACAGGACGTTCCTACTCCGAGAAAGATATTCGCAAGGTCGAATGATCACTATGATGAGGTGATCACTTTTGCGCGTATATGCGAATGTATACCTGTTCGGTAGTTTCAACTCCGCAGCCAATTAAATCAGCACTAAAACGAACTTTTAGCAGATGAGTTTTACGGGCGGCAGATAGGTTAGTGACAGTTTTGTTGGTAATTTATGGAACCGGCTGGCCTGGTCAGCGACATTTAGAAAACGAAACTAGGGATGCACAGAAATTTTACAACTAGGAAACGCACTGAAAAAAAACTGGATTAAATGTGTGAAGCGGTGAGGTGAGAACTTCACACCGGAAAGTGCAGTGAAGTTGTCTGAAGCGAAAAATAGAAACAAGCATTTAAGTCAATTGATACGTGAATAGGGCCATAATGTAAAGTGTCATAAAGATTGTCATCATAAATTCAATAGATAACGATTGATGGCAACTTTTTTGTTGAAGTGTGTAAGAGAACTGCTATAAAAAGAAAAACGATGAAGCACGGCTGCTAGTGGCCAAAAACTACGTTACTGCTTCTGAACATTAGCGATCTTTGTCGTCTACTATGCACGCGCTCTTCACTACAGCATCGTATCGCATCAAGAGTCCCAGGAACCAAAAGCGTACAGCTTGAGTTCCTGATCACATGTAACTGTATCAGTGCATAAATGGGACCAATAAACGAGCTTTTGTCATACACATCTTTGGCACGGGCCATAGGCAAGTTCCGATCCCATTTTTGTTGATCGAAATTAAGGGACTACTGATTTTGGCATTGTTCGTTTATAAGCTAAATTCTGATGAAACTGAAATTCTCATACAATCGAGTTGTTTGCTCTACACAGAAATAGCCTTATCGTCTACAGCATCGCATCACATTTCTGTTAAGCTCATAATGTTAGATAGTAGTAGGCAATGGGTTAGAGTGCTAATGGTAAACATCTAAGACAATTAGTAAGTTGAAAAACACTTATCGTCGCAAATGAAAACGAATTGCAAAATCGTTGTGGGTCACGTTTATGCCGAAAATTAAGAAAACCGTTCGAATTTTAGTTTAACTCTTAGTTTAACTCTTCTACGCCTGAAAAAGAAAAAAAAAAGAAGACGTTCGATCACAGAACTCTGATTTGTTCGCCGAGCGCCAATGCTAATAGTTAGTATACATTGCTCAAAAGACAATAAATTGCTATCGCATCGACAAAAAAGGCCTGTTAAAGTGTGCAAATGATGAACAACAATATACTAATCATAAATTAGGACGTTAGCACGTTACCGCTCCGGCCTTCAGTGCGATGTCTCGATGTTAATCAGGCAATCGCACGCCGATCACCACCATCCCTTTGGCTGTTCTAGCCTGTTGATAACCATCAGCTGGCTGGGCAGTCAGTGGTACGGTGGAAAGCAGCCGGGAATCGAACCCGGTTCTACCTCATACGAAGCGATGGCTCTACCACTGAGCTATTGCCGCGACAGTAACGATAATCTTAATCATAATTAGTCATCATCATAATCATAATGCTAGTCACGACCATAATATTAAGAATATGCTTATTACGGTTTCTCTGAGGTCGATCTAGTAGAATGGAAGAAAGTTGTGCCACGAACTCTTTTGGAAAAAATCTGTTGCTCATTTAGAACTCATTCAAATTATTGAAACGCTAATCTACGTTCAGCAAGAAAGATACATCTCAATACACATATATACACCGTCGTAATATCTTTCATTCATTTCTGCAATCGGTTAAACCCTCGTTGACAAAATTCCGTATCAGCCATCTAACATATCACTCCGCTCATTTCTACTCGTTAACGTACTGATATTAATTCCTTAGCAGCGAAGAGAATGGAATTAAAATCTGCTGAATGAAGGGCATTTCTAAAAGAAGATCCCGGTAACGTTAGATATCATGATGGAAGCGAAATAAGGCTTGGGGTATTTCATGTGGTCCACCTAAAGCCAGCATTATTGAGTATTACTAGATAAATTCATCAAACGTTTACTTTTTGCCGAGAATTGAATGGTTAAGAGGCACAGTATTAGAATGGGTGGAATTTACTGCGATACAGCTGTGGCAAGTGGAAGTTGTAGAACGAAAAATAACCACATACTACGCGCATTTAGCGAAGCGAAAACGGGCAGCTGCAATTGTTTTAAAGTGAGCGTTTTTGAAATCGCTATTGCGAACGCTGATTGCGAACTTTTGGGATCGCGATTGCGAACGTATAGAAATCAAATTCTAACTCAGTTGGATTGGGCGGGAGGTTCCAGATCAGTGGTTTTATTTTGTAGAAAAATTAGCAGGCGTTTTCAGAACGGGTAGATTAGAAAATTACCAACTGCTTTGAATTTTAGGATGCCTTAGCGGCTTTTATATGGAATATGAATAACTAAACAAACAATGAGGTAATTAATTATAACTCGAAACATCACTTCAACGTTTAAGAAGCCTGTGATGAATGCTAAGAAGTGATGAATGCTATCGGGAAGCAGTGATGAATGAAAGAAGCCTGTGATGAATGCTATCGGGCACCCACATAAAGAAGTGGGAAAATTGGTTAGGTTTTACGCTCACAATGACCACAACTATGAACGAAACCCACCACATACGTTTCACTTTTGTGCTTGTTTCATTCAAACAGTAGTCACTCCAGAAATCACAGGTGTATTACTTAGCAGCCAGCGGTAGCTTATGCT
>JPKZ01002216.1:15380-41943 GCA_000803305.1 Toxocara canis
AGGGGGTGCAGCGGTGGGGTCAGGATGGAAGAAGGGTGGAAAGAAATTTTATTTTTAGCACATTTCTGAAGCTCAAAAATATGGTTTCAATATTCTGTCTTTTGGCAAACACTTAGTTAGCTTCTATATCTCAATGTGCCCCGCTACTCTGAAGCGGAAATCGGAACGAAAATCTCCTCGCAGCTCCTTCACCCAAATGAACACACTCCCACCGATGTTATTTTACGGCCAGGAACTCCCTCTCGCCTCAAAACTAGTTTTCAGGAAGGTAAACATGTGTCTTAAAGCATTTTCAAAGGAGCCATGTCGCGAAAAGGTGAAGGGGAGGGAGAGAGGGAGGGAGAAATGGTGGATGGGGAGGGAAGGAGGAGTTTCTTGAATTCGTACGAGACAGGACTAACCATAAAGATTAGTAGAATACCACGAACCTGAATCGAATGGAAAAAGTCGTTGCCACATTCGCGCATTAGCTCGTCCGACTTGGGTTTATTCTTCGCGTACAATGAATACAAATTGAACAGACTCGCATGATCGACAAAAAGTCTGCCAACAGTGAGCGAGAGCGGCTCGTCAGCAGGACGGAACCTGCAATAAAATCCTGAAAAATCATAAAAATAAACGGCTCTATAGCATCTCTAATTTAAAATATTTTCCGTACACTGCTACATTAACGCGAAAAAACAATCATTACATACATTACGCAGTAATTTGGAAGGGGAGTTCATTCATTCATAAAATCAAGAAAGGGGAACGTTCCGGCTCGGTTACTTGCAGGCCTAAAACAGACTTTTGGGTTTGTTTGTTGCACAAGTGACTCTTCACCTAGGCTGTCGCCGCAATCGCTTCCGACATTTTCTACCTTGTTATCGAGGGCTTAGAAGCAAGTCTCATATCTTCGAGGAAGTTTTTTCGGTAACTCTGTTGACCCAGCGCCGAACTCTTCGTAATCACAAGGGAGACGGCTGAATCTTGCTAATGCGCCTAGTGCCTCTGGCCGGACTTGCGTCTATCCCATGATAGAAGAAACTTTTCCCAAAACCGTTTCCTTCTTTAAGTTTTGTAGTTCACTATTACGTTCCCTTCAACGACCAAGGCTTTTTCTATTATTGGTGATTGTGATTCATAACATTGTGCAATTGGGCATCCGCTGCTGATGTATACGTTGATGGGACGAAGATGGATCAGCTTCTCATGTACTAACATCCTGCTTATCGTAGGCCCACCGAAAAGAGGATAATCTTTCGTCTAAAAAAAGTTAATTTTCTTTTGTTCACAGGGTGATAACTGCCTCTGAAATGATCACCACATTTACAGCCTTCATGCTCTAGCCCTTCCCATCAGGAGATGATCTTCTCATACCTTGAACCGTGAACGTTTCACCTTGATGCAAACCTCGATTACACTTGGAGCCAGTCTTAGTAGTATCAACACTTTTTGCAGACTTCCCCAGCGATTCAACACTGGTTTTGTGGATACGTGAAATAATTTGGGCAGTGCAGAAAAAACGACAGAGGAACCTTGTTTACAATGGTGACAGTATTTGCAAATAAAAAGATATGCGAACCTGAGTCGAGAAATAAGTTGCGGTAGAAACGAGTGTGCATGAAACTGGAATAGGCGCTCAATGTTACCGAACATACGGAACTTTTTGCCCCGTAATGCGGCTGGAATATCTACACGTGCAAGTTCGGGCACAAAATCCTGAAAAAAAAAATCCTGACTAAACGCACTATTTTCATAATCTCACTCCTTTGAATGATTAAAAAAACGATAAACGCGTAAGCATCTTATTTTCACATAATAAAGTTTTTTTTTCTCGTCCAAAAGAAATCATTACAGCAAACGTTTCTCACAGGTTCACAGTTAAACGAATTTCGAAGGATTCTTAGCGACGAATGTCTGAAGCCAATTCTGTGTATGCGCTGCTAGAAGAACTATTAAGGAAATACTTTATCGCAACACCGCAGATTACACTCCACACCGTTCTCATAGACAACTGATCTATATTCTACATTAAATGCTCCTGGTCATCGCTCAAAGTGCCTCCTACACCATAGACTAAATTGAGCTTCAACTAATTTCTTAAATTCGGCTCGGGATCACATGAAAAACCTCAGCATTTCGTCCTCGGAAGAGTTAAAAGACTATATAACTCATCTTCTGCTTTGCTCTCAATTTTCAACTTCTGGTCACTCCTCCAAACATAAAAAAACTGCATCCAATAACATAAGTAACCTGGACAATCAGCCTGAGGGTGCGGACGTATTCGATTTCGGAGTCAAGCAGATCCCTCACGACGGTGCACTCGATGCGATTATTAGGGTCGCTGGTTTTCGCAGGATTCAGCCATTCTCGTATGACGTCTATTTGTTCGGAACGCATAGAAAAGTCAAGGGTTGATAGTGCTGAAAGCCATGCATTTTAGCAAACCTATCGGCAAATTAATCTGTGCTTCGAGAAGAAAAATGTGTGCGGAAGGAAGCGAAATTCGCAACGTGCATTCAGGTCTCACACAATTCTAGTTGAACTAAACATACGACACCCCTGTGCTGACTGTTTTGATGAATTGACGTAAAAAAACAGGTTGTCTCATTTCGTTAACCACCGTGATTCCTGTAAAACATATCATATCTAGATTCCTAACCTCTCCAATTCAAGCTTATCCGAACCATCCAATGCTAACTTTTATGTTGATTTTATTCGAAGTACAAATGGTCCAATCGCAACAATCACCAAACAAGAAAAAGTTGCTAAACGTTGCACAGTAACTGCCATTCGCCTAAACGCATCTCATAAAAAGGACGAAAACGACACTTCCATGGTGCATACAATTTTAGCACAGTTGAAAACATAAGCAAATAAATCTGGAAACGGTAAACGGCTATTACTGTTAAAAGCTGTTAAAAACTGACCGGCAGAGGGTACATTACCGACATTTTCCCCAGACACCGAATAATCATCGTCGAGAAACTGGAACGCGTTAAGAACCGACTCCTGGAAATTACCTAATAATACGTATGAAGAGTGGTCAATTAATATCGCTAGAATCTCAACCGATGACATCATCAGCTACTCTGATGAGTACGACACCGCTGCAGACTGTGGCGAAAAATCAAAAACAGGAAAGAATGAAGATGTCAATCACAAGTAATGTCGAAAACGTGTATTTAAAAAAGTAGAACTGAAAAAACACAAGAAACAAAAGCTCTCACAATAGCGAACCCAAATCCTCGAAATCAACGGCGTTAAATACGACAACTCAATTTGAGAAAGCCCGTACTAGGCATGTCTCCAAGATGGAAATTAAATCCGAAAACGATCAAAATTAAGACAAATCAATATGAAGTGATAATGCGATGTGACGCGGAGGAGCTTAACTGAGGTGGAAATTGAAGTCGAGAAAGGGAAGAAGAATAGCTGAATTGTCGATTATAGGAAGGGAAAGATGACTGTAATTTGAGGATTTACAGTATCCACACAAGGCCAGCGATATTTGAAACTGAGCTCTTCGAAGCAGCTGAAAATTTTCGTGAAAGAAATGGCTGACAGTGCCTCTTCCGAAATGTTATAACTGGTCGACGTGTAGACTTGAGTAGAGGAGCTGCTAATGAGGAGATGTATGGAGAACGTATCCAAAAAAGCGTTTATCCAAGAGTAACGTACACACAGAGACGACTTAACGCAAGACACAACAACCACCACAATGTATAATAGCACTCCTTATGTGACCAGTGGTGAGCGGATCTGATAGGTTGGTGGATACAGACTCGAGGAAGTGAGGAGGGGAGAGGATGCTAAAGAAGAACTTGAGCCCGCCTTTTTATGATGAAACATTGTGAAATATCTGTCAGTGACGAAGGGCAACCAAAGTGCAAACCAATCGTAAAGAACATACGTACGCAACACCAACCCTTTCTAAACTACAACAGGTAGGCGGACTAACTGTTGGCGCTGTCGTACGTACGTCCGTCGCGCAACTCAACACCGAACAATAGAAACGTAAACAACGGTGCCAAAAAAAAAAAACGAACAAACACCAAACAACGTTGGCCATAAAAAAGAAACTAAAATCAGCTTTACGTCAAGAAGTCATTGCTAGGACAAAATCAACTTCTGATAAACTCCCCTTCCCAGAAAAGCGAATCATTCACCCTTTCACAACTATTGAAAAACCATATAACACCGCCAAGAAACAGACGCGAAGTTTTTAAATTAAGCTGCTCCTTCTCGGTTTTGCATTAATCCCAGTTTCACCCTGCGAACTTGCAATAATAGAAAGAAAAAGAAAAAGGGAGGTGTGCTATGTGCCAGAAAACTGACCTGATCGAAAAGATCAATAGTTGAGTTTCTGGATAGCATAGGTCTCGACTTCGCTGAAACGAAACGTGCCGAACCGGGTCTTACAGCACCATTTATGAGGAATGGATTTGGAAGACGCAAGGCCACGCTGCTCACTGACCGTCTCTGATCCAATCGCTTATGTAACGTGTTGGAAGACATCGTTGTGATTACCTAAACAGCATCTTTTTTTTCATTTTGTTCTCTGCAAGTGTGACAACTGAACACGAAAGGTCCAAATTTAACCCGTTCACACAGGCTCATTTAAAAGATCCTTGTTACGCCTATAGCTAATCCCTAGCTATCGTACGCAGTGACGGGGAAATTATAACCGCAGCTAAATTTCACGCTAAAAAGGAATCCCCTTCTACTGCTTATCAAATCATATTTAAATCAGAGTATTTACTGGTAACCAGCACAAATATTAATGAAAACGGAAAAGACCGCACCTTGTCCGTGAGATTTAGAGTCACAGGTGCGGCGCCGATGGCGTGTTCTTCGAGTTGACAGCTATCATCAGTGTTAATTGTTGAACACCACGAATTACGACGCCATCGAATTATCTCGTCCAGTTCGCACATCTCCTTCTAAATCTCGAAACTGGTTCATCAATAATTTAAAAAACCGATGGACGATTGCAATCAGTAAATATCGTTAACCCTCGATCTCAAACCAAGCACAATTCAGCGCTGCAACTCACTGAAGGAACGACGTGGTCTGAAAGAGGCTTGTGAGAAGTGCCTTCCGCAAAAGACGCTGTGAATCAGATGCCAGCTGTGAATCAGATGCCAGGAACCGAATTTGAGGAAATTCCATATGAATGGGAACACCCAAAAGACAAAATCTGAAGGGAGGACTTGCAGGAACTCCCATCCAAAGAACATCGGACATCGAATCTGATGGGAACACTGCGCTGCGGACCGCTGGTCTACTAGCGACCTGAATGTCACGCATTGAGTCGAAACATAACGGCGGAACAAAATAAATGACACGCTTGCAATGTTCACAAGTTATGATGCAGGTAATTCTTCGGTGAATCGGTTTTTTCTAGAAAAATGATGCTAACGACTTCCCTTTTTTTTCCCCCCCCCCTTCCTCTCCTCCGTTGTCCTTCTAATTTTTTCTTCACGATTCTCATCGCCAACTCGGAAACTGCACTCTGCCTAATACTTTTTTGAAATATCGAACCCAGAGCAACGATTCCCTGATCTTTTCAAGAGTGGGGGTAGGGAAGGGGGGGAGGACGGAGAGGGCAGGAGGAAAGAAGTTAGGGTAAGGGTAAGAGTAGGGGTGAGGGGAGCAGGATAGGAGAGCCAAGGGGAGAGTGAGACGAGATGACAGAAATTCGAGTGAGAGGAAGCAACCTTAGTGAAACTTAACAGGTTCGTCACTTCCAATAAATTAACCTCACTTTCAAGCGTTTTTGCCAGGAACTACGACGGGTCAAAACACCTAACAACGACATGAACGAGAGAAATTGCTCATTCGTGATGGTGGTCTCCCATGCCATCTGTACAGCCCTCCTCTCGCATTTGCTTCGACTCGCTTAAGAAACCGGGTAATTCTAAAAAACTACTTACTAACGCTGATTTCTAAAAGATCAAGCTAAAAAAACTACAAATACACTTCTTTTGCTCACCTTGACAGGTTCCACCTGCGATGTTGATGCCTTCGAGATAGGAATCTCGTACTGTGTCGGTGCGGGGCTCACAGAACGATGCCTGGGTGGAGGCAATACATCAGCATTCACCACCCTAGAACAGCTGGCCATTAAAGTCTCCTCGATATCAGAAAAAATTTCCATTGGTGTGTCCGAAATCGAGTCTGACAAATCTGAACGGCTTTTGGCCAATGATGAGCCAGGCACAGAGGAGTCCATTTCGGCGCCCAAGCAAGAATCTGATGCTGCCATTTCACGAATAACTTCTGAATCACCAGTCGCCACTTTGGCCTCTTTGACATCGTCTTCCAACTCGTTCGAAATCTTCTTCGTCCTGGTATTAGACTTCGCACCATCTTCGTAACAAACTCCAACAATGAGGTGCTCGTGAGGCTGAGGCATTTTGCCGGATTTCTCCAGCATGGATTCAGACAAATGATCCATTTGTGCGCTCGAGTTTTCCAGGTCGTTCGTTGAATCAAATTCTGCTTCAGCAATTAAAGTCGATTCCGAAGCTCCCGCTACTAAAGTTACTTCAGAATCAATACTTTCAGATGCTCGCAATTCATAGTTCTGCTCCGGTTCTGGTGAGTGCACTAGCTCCAAACTAGGGGATTCTTCCTGCGCCGAATCAGTAGCGCCACCATCATGCACTTCTGCCGGCTCCTGATCAGCACATTTTAGTTCAGTCTTCTTAGTTGTCTTTGCGTCACCCGTAACTGTAAGGCCGCGCATCGCGTTTTCACAATCGTGCACCAGTGTTTCGATCTCATGACGAACCTACAATAAAAAACATATTTGGCTGGATTCCCTGCATTGAAAATAAATGTTCGAGAAACATACTGGTCCTGGCTTTAACAGTCGGCGAATTATTTATGAATGAAAACAAATGCGCCCTCACAGGGATTTTGAGAACAGCAGTAATATATTCGAACTCTTGCTCGACAAGCCCACCTACGCAAGTCCATTCCACTGTCACGCTATCCTGTCTCTTTCTTATGCAGAACTACACAGACCGGATCAGAGCATACAGCTCATCCTTGTATGAAAAAATAAACATTTACTACTGCTCACTTTTTAATGAGGGTAGAGTAACAGTATGAGCAGCCGAAACAATTCAGACGATCAGGGGAAGCTAAAGCATCGTCTGCTGATGAGTTTCAGACATTTGAACTTTATCATCGGAGCCACCTCAGGTTCCTCTTGTTGTTTTTATTTGTTTCCACAACCCACTAATAACAACACTAGCCAGAACATTTCTTACCGCCCGGCTCCTCTTCACTACAATAATCGATTACCAGACCTAACGGAAGTTTCGAAAGATTTCTTGCACTGAAACTCTCTGTTCACTGCTATCGACCGGCAAACCCGCAATGCCGCCACCATCGTCTCGTTACCATTAGTATAACCACTTCTCTAGAGAATACATAAACCACCAACGATGCAAATCTGCAAACTTTTTTGGTACACATACCGGCGGATCAGAGCACACATCGATATACTGACGTAGACGTGAGACGGCGGCCGAAGGAAACAATTTGATAAGCGTCGCCTGCGCTGACTCCTCGCACTGCTTCTTCGCGTGTAGCAACGCCCAGTCGTACAACTAAAAACCTATCTAAGTTACATCAATTCAGCTCAGCTACACAGCACACTTTTCGGCTAACTGCGAATTCTCGCCCTTCGGTCTTTCATCAAGCAGATAAGCGAATGAGAAAAAAAAAAACTCAAACCAACCCACTTAATCATTACTGAAGCCAAAACCGAACAATGCTTGTGGTCACAGCTTCTTTATTTTGATTCAAGGAAGAAAAAAAAAAAACGAAAGCATTTTCGAGGCAAATAACTTCTGTCATCAATTTTTCGCATCTAACACTTTCCAAGCAATGCGATAAACAACTTCTCATATCCGCCCAAGTTAAAACAAAATGACAGACTTTTTAGGAGACATCACCGATGATTTAACCAACAACATCGTTAGCTCTTCTATACTATTCGAGCAGGATACACGAAGCACGAATGAAAAACGTTAAGCGCGTTTCGTCAAAACCAGAAAGTTTGAAACCGTCTTCTGGTTTTTCTTAACATTCTCAGCAACTTGAGTATAATGAATTTCAATAATTTCTTAGTTTTAACTGAAAAAGCAGTGACACACGATGCATGCCAAAAACTAGAAAAAGAACTTCTGAAAGCAAACAAGAAACGAGAGAATTTTGAAACGTATAATTCAGCTAAAGAATGCTTTGCGTGGAAAGAGCTGAAAAAGATAAGAAACGTATAGAAAGAGACGGCTAAGACTCTTCTAACATTTAAAAAAAATTAATAATACTCATTCGTTCTACTCCCCTTCTGCCATACACATTGTAGCCAGCCATACCGGTTGAGCGTGTACCCACATAAGAGTCACAAATAAATAAATCCACGGCTTAGATGGCTCTACGATGCAAGCTGGCTTGCTACGGTTCGTCAATTATCCCATTACGATGAAGCTCCGCCCCCTAAAAGGGCGAAGGCGAGGACCTGAGATTACCATGACAGAAGTGGTTTCTGTTGATGTCATAATTTTGAAGTGTTGGGAGAGAAAGAGATCTCAGGAAGTTGCGCTGGACGCCGCGCAAAATGAGTTAAGAAAGCTCAACGGTCTCCGAAAAACATCTAACGATTGTTTTGAGAATTAAAAAAAGTAAAAAAACGGCCTTCTACGCGAAGTGTGATCAGTTATAGAACCGATGATCAGCACACGATTTGAAAACGACTGCGAACAGCCGAAGCGAATCTTTTTGTTAAAACCAAGTTAATGAATCACCCATTAAACGTGATCCTTAACGGAAGTAAAACTGAACAGTTGGATTACAAACAACGATTCCGTCCTTCAAACATGCACTCACACACCCAATGTTTGAAGAACTGCAGAACGATTTCGAAAACAGCGATGACTGCAGGCGACTATGAAGCGCGAAGGTGGGGAGGCAGAAGAGATGCTCTGCCGTCAGGGTAAGCCCTCACGCAGAACTCTGTTATGAACTGCCAGGTGCCTCTAACATTTAAAACAAGCGGTCAGAAGAATAACTTGGTACGACCGGTTATATAGTCTGACAGCCTCACGAAGAAAGTTAGCTGTCGTTAGTTTGCCGAAACTACAGTTATTATACTATAGCTCGCAAACTCAAAGAACTGGAAGCAGTACTAAATGCTGTCAAGACGGAACAGAGTGAAGAAAAATCTGAAACGACGAAAAACAGCATCAACTAGCAGGAGGGCAAAGCCGATCAAGAAAACAGCAAAATCTACACACTTGATCAATAAGCTTCCTCGCCTCGAGCGCCTTCTTTAGCACATCGACTACGAGCTCTACCCTCTGCCGTCCGGATACTATCTTCTCTCGCATGCGCGCAACAGCACCCTCAACCGCACCACGATCAGTATCATCGAACCAGCAGCACTCTTCGAGCAGCCGATCGACCTCAGACAAACGCTCACTTACCTCGTTCATCTTGCTGTTCTCGCATAAAGACAGTTCCTCGGCCCTTTTCACCTGAACTTACATAATTTTTAATCGGATAAGAGCCTGCAGGTGAGAGGTGTCGAGGGTAATGAATGGAAATATAGATCAAAGAAACTGGCCAAATTGATCATTTCTGCATTGTTCTGAGCCCCTCCCTTCGACAAGTCGAGATGAAAAGAGCCTAAAACGAGTGGTTCACATCAATCATCATAAATCAGCAAAACGCTTATGAAAAAACATTAAACCTGAGCTGAAAGTCGGTTCACGTTGAAAGTCTTCAGATCCTTCATTTTTTCCATCCCTTTTAACCTCGACTCCATTTCTGACGACTCCTGAAATCCGTGAAAACGTAGGACTGAATTTCGAAAAAATAACACAGACACTTAATTAACGGGAAAATGGCACAATGTTGTTAAGCTGTCCACATTAATATTCTATGGGGGATGAGTTTTTGTGATACTGTATGCTGATCAGGACCGTCGCAGAACAGCACCCACGTGCTGCATACCAAATTTAACATGCCCTATCATCAGCCATCAAGAGAACGCAAAAAGACCGCTTTACGCGCCCGGGTCTCCTTTTCATTTTTGCTACCGTCCATCCTTAAGTATACGAAAGAAGAAAGCAATGTCCTTTAGCGATAATGCCTTATCTTCGGATTCTGTTACAACATACGGACGACCGCAGCGCGGGCTGTTAAATACCTCTCCCCTTTCCTCATGCGCACATGTGGAGAAGAAAATTATTTTGTTACCTCTTAAAACGTATCCTTTTTGCTATGAGTTTCTCACCCTCGACAACTACGGTTTTCATTCCCTCATTGCAAAACTTTCGGTCAATCAGATATGCAGAACACGAAAGCCATTACCGACATGAAATGCACTCGAACCCCTGCAATGTACGCAGGAGAAGAGGCGCCGAAGGGACGTGTGCTGTAGGGAATGTGGTCGCAAGCTATTGTAAGCAGCGTGCATTCGTATGAGTCACTTATGTGAGTGAGAAGGGTGTTCTCAACAGTGGTTGGTGTGAGCCGCATATTCTCTTCTGAACACTGCATCTTAACGCCAGAACATCGCCGTCTATCGCCGCAACATCATACAAATATCTTTTAGATGAACGTTTCACGATCTCACTTCAGTATTGCGCACACCCAGTGGCAATCACCTGTGCGGTGGCGACTGAAAACCGTCTGTACGCTGAATGGATCTCCATTTTCAATACAGACAGTTCATATTTGCCCGAAAAGTGAAAGTTGTGGGCTGGGCCCTAGTTGCAGATACAGTTTTCACTCACCACTGTACGAATTTTTTATTCATATGATCCGCGAATGCAGTGCGATGCATGCATGAACAGACTACAGAAAATGAAACTGACAAAGAGAAAACCTTTGCAATTTCTGCCCACTGTAGTGTGCTAATTAATTTACACGTTTTTAAATATAACATTAGTTGTCGCTAAAAAAGTGAGGTCTGCAACTCTACAAGTGGCACAAGTACATCCCCACGATTTACAGCGTGATTTAGGATTTCGAAATTTCACTCTGCGTATTCAAATGGATAAAATTTCCAATTCTATTCGTTCCATTGCGCTGACTGCATACATCATCACTGGACAATGAAACGTCTTCAAGTGTTAGCTTGCCTTCTTTCTGGTCCCCAGTACAGTTACTACTCGCACCCCTTTACGTTTCTGCAACACCTGAACAAGTTTTACTTGGATTAACCATCGACCCAGAAAAAAATGAAACAATGATAAGTCTGCATATAAAGTAAGTCCTAACACTATCCCTCCTTGAAGTTGGGGGATTCATAAAAGGGGTTTTCTGCATTTCATGTGACAAGTTTTTATCGCACCCACATGTGAATTCATAAGGAAAATACTCGAAATGAATGGTCAGTATGGTAGTATCCAAGTGCATAGGAGTTCGAATAAATCAGTCCGACAGTTTCCCGACCTCTTCATGACCTTCCGAGTATTGGACTGTTTCGGCAAGAAATTAAATCGAGTGCTGTCTTTAAAATGTTCAGTTCTTTCTCGATCATATACTCTTGCACTGCTAACTTCTTGCATCACCCCCAAACACATGCCTAAACGAATTCATCAAGCCTCTCACTCGTTCCATAAACATCACTTGAGCGACTTTATCTGCACTTACCACATTCACCCATTCCATCCTTTGATTTACACAAATTTCTTTGCAAACTATGCGTTCTCTTTACTATATTTAGCAACTCATCGGTATGAAAAATCGCCGGTTACATGCAAGCAATACACATTACTCCTTTCACACATACCAGTGCTCCAAGCAGAAGTTAAAAAATCCAGATCTTCCTAAGTCGAACAAGTTGGTACGACGTCCATGGGAAAAATAAGATTTGAAAAAAAAACTTGACATTATCAGTGCAAACAGCCTTGATTTATGAATCGAATACGTCAACTTACACTAAACATTTGGTGAACATAAATCTACTTCTTCAGACTAGAAAATTTTTGTGGCAAGTTTTATCTCACATACACAGCGGAACGCCGAAATTTTTAGAAATGCCTACATTAACTTCACTTTTGCAGAAAAACATCGACTGCAGCGAGTTAACAGCTCTACTATGTTATGAGAGAAAAGCGGGTCCAACAGTTCCACGTACTATCAATACTTTCTCTTTAAAAATTAAATCTTCTAATAGTAAGACTGTTCCAAAAAAACGGACCAGCAATCATCGTCCGCATCGTTTTCGTTACTTGTCGGAAATTTTGAGATTCGGATTCATGTGGAAAACGATAAAGCTAGTGCTGAGATCTCTCTAGTTTTTGTGCGGTTCGTGCCAAGTTGTTTCGATTTTCAATGCATTTTTCCGAGCTTAGCTCGATCCTTCGCCTCGACCTTTCACATGTCCGACGCCCACAGGTGGCAACAAAAAATCCTCGTGTTCCTCTAGTGACGAGCGAAAGACCAAATGCCTATCGAATTATTAGATGTAATTATAATTATCTTAAAAACGGTCTTCGGGAAATTTCAAGCAGAGGAAATGAAATGGTGATTAAGAAAGGGAAAAACTGCCGGTGGAAGGTGGAGCACAATGAATGAATATGGTGTCGCATGAGTAATCGATCGTCTGTTTCGAATTTCAATCGAGGGAAAAAAAATTACTCACCGCAAAAACAAACGAAAGAAATTCAGTCGCTCTCGTGAAATTGAAAATAAAGTTCAAAAGCACAGATTTCACATCGTCCAGTGAACATGCCGCACTAGTTCACTCACTGCTTAACATACTCTAACATTCCCCAAAAAAACTTAACGCACACTGAATGAACTGAAACACAAAAATTTACAGCAAAATCAAAATCATCCCAAATACGCCATACATACGAACACTCCGAGATGACAGCGAAAGCCGATGTCGAAAATCACGAAAATTTCAATGTTTTTAAAATCGAAACTCCCAAAATTTCTTATATTTTGCCATTAACTTCAAAACTGACAAAAGAACAAAACCGAAAATATATGGAAAAGCGAACCTTTGAGAGATATCGAACGAATTCAACAGCCTCGATGGCTGACTGGAAGGACCTGAATCGCCTATTGACCGTCGATTCAGTCTTCTTCATAACCGCACTCAACTCCTCGAAAGCTACCACTGCTCGCTTCACTGCCTCCCTGTAAGCATCCCATTTTTAGGCAATTCTGCACTCTGACATGCAAAAAAGCTCTAAAGGAGGTCAAAACGAAACAGCATCACAATGCACAGATTGCTGCTCAATCAGCTAAAGAACTGCAGTTCTAATTCACACTGTTTCAAGCGCCACTCGTTTTTCCGTTTCTCTGCTATTTCTACTGAACTGGTATGAGCCACATATAAATCCCGACTACAGCTTACCGCAACATTACGATGCCAATCTAGAGAAGAGAGGGCAGACGGACGAGCAAAAGGAGAAAACCGGTAGGGGCGGATCGAACGCCCATTGAAAGTTGCAAAAGAATATCGGCCATGCGAACAAAGCGAGGAAAAGCGCTCAGCCACACCGCACGAAGGCTGACAACGTCAAACTAGAGGCAAGAAGGCCGAAAATAGCGCTTGCAAATAAGCTGCGGTGATCGTTCAGGTACGTCGCGCGCACAATGAAAACATTTGCATCACTCACACGCCATAACGCCACCGCAGAATGCGACAACCGTCCGACTCATAAGACCAGCGAGGAAAAGCGCTCAGCCACACCGCACGAAGGCTGACAACGTCAAACTAGAGGCAAGAAGGCCGAAAATAGCGCTTGCAAATAAGCTGCGGTGATCGTTCAGGTACGTCGCGCGCACAATGAAAACATTTGCATCACTCACACGCCATAACGCCACCGCAGAATGCGACAACCGTCCGACTCATAAGACCAATTCTGAATAATTCGCTGCACGTACACGTGCCGTCAAACAGCGCTAAAACAACAATTCAGCAAGCAATAACGAACGGAGAACGAAATGAGGATGGGACAAGCATTTACGCGTCCCCCAAACAGGTGTTCCATAAAAATCAGTTTGGATGTGCACTGCGCACAACCAAAAGCCGCTCGCAATACGATATGGGCTTATTACGACGCCATTAAAATCATTTCACTGCAGAAATCATATTCGCTACAAAATTTTTGGCCGCACGATTCCATATCGTCCCCAAAAGCTGTGTTACTCGCTCTCAGAGCGATTTTGCAGATGCTGTAGAAAGAATGGCGGCATGGAGCATTTTATTCATTGGAAACTGAAGCCTAAGCTACACGCGCACGTTTACTGCATACTCCTGACGATGTGCTCTAATTCTGAAGAGGACACAGCTCCCGCACAGTTGGAGATGATATACTGCAATATTTCGGCGATTTTCAAGTCAGCCTCGCCATGATCGGCGAGGAAGTATTGCCGATAGGGCATAGACCAAATCAACGTGTGGATACAACTCAGTGTTGCTGATTTACTGCTTGGGCACCATAGGGGCGCAAAATGAAGTACCCAAAACAACTACGGCTTACAACTCCTCGACGCACAAACAATACGTTTTGCACCAATGATGAGTTTGCAATGCATTTTACTTAGTTAATGTAGATTATGGTCATAGTCGGCCTACATGCATTTCCTTATGCTTTGTCGTGCAGTTCGAAATTAGGACCCAGAAATGACAATAGTGGCATCAGCTGGATATAGAATTCTCTGCAATTTCAACGCTTTGTTTCATTTGATTTTCTTTAACTACCAACGTAGTGTGAGCAACTAAGCATATTAAGAAAGACGTCTAAGAAGATCGCCACGAAAGAATTACGCAAAATCACACGTTTCTTTTTTTCATTTTGCAAGTCATAAATGGAAATAGTTTTGGCGCACCCTTTCAGGCCAACCTCTCAATATCGCATCACAGAAAAGCGCATTCATTTATTAGCACGCTGAAACGTAAAGCGACCAAAACGTTGCAAAAAAGAAGCGGCATAAATCTATTCGCACATGCAATACGTTTGGCAATATCATCGAATGAGAAAACAAAAAATATCGTTTCTCTACGGCAAGTAAGAGAACTGGCAAAAGAACTGCGAGATTTCCCTTTGCAAACCCTATCAGGCAATTTTCTTATCCATTCCCTTTCATTCCCTTACAATATCGTACAACGCTTCAGTCTAGCATTTGGTGTAAATGAAGTTAAACAGCGCAAATAGTCAATCACTGGTCACTGGTGACCAGTGACTGACTACTTGCACTGTTCAATTTTATTCACGCCGACAATGTGAGGATTACTGGTTCAGATATAGTTTGAGTTAAAAGTACTGGCTCCACTTAAAGTTAATGGCACATTTGGGGAAGAGTACGGCCTGAGCAAAACCGAAAGAGGTAAACAAAGGAATAAGTGATTTTGGATGGTCTTTGCGGTTCTGGTAGACACCTGGCAACGTTTACGGTAGCGTTACTTATGCATCAAACAAAATTGATCCCGGCTGCCCTGCTCATACCAACTGCACGGAATGAAGTGGGAAGAAAGGTGAAAGGTATTTTTCGGATAAACTAAACAGAAAAAAACATACGCATATAAACATGCATCGAGAGTTTCCAGCATTGGAAACTGCGTCGCTAATCGCTCACAAATCGACGAACCTTCTTTTAGCAGAGTAGCACCATCCGGCTCCGACGTCACTTTGGACCAATGAAGTCGCAGTCGAAAAAAGTAAATAATGATTTAAATACATAAAAATTTCATTACTTTAAAAAAAAATATAAAATACTGCAGAAGCCAATAGCATTCCTATTTCCATCGCTATCCAACTCCGTTCCACGTTCACACTGCAACAACAATACCATCGAACATCTCAAATATTCCTGTTGCAATGAAACCACACAATAAGTTTCTCGGCACGCTAATTTAAATCGAGTTCTAAACGCATTCAAACGTTTTCAGAGATTATGACATTCCCAATGAATCCACACAACAATGCAATAAAGTCAATCAGAAAATACAAAAAGACGTAAAGAAACAAAAAAACAACTAACTCTCCCATGCGTTCGTTCACTGACTCGATTGTCAGGTTAGCTATCCCTCGCGGCACATCAAGTCTTTTCAGATCTTCATGCATGCCCATATATAGTTTCGCCATACGATGCGTTCTGCGTAACAGATCCTCGAGACACTGAAATAAACTTTCGCACTTTCTTCAAGAGAAAGTAAAGACAGGCAAATAAAGGCGTGAAGACAACCGTGGAACAGGTGTGAACTATGAAAATAAAGAAATAAAGATTTGAGAAAAGAATGAGGAACGAATAGCGAAGGAATAAGTTGAAAGAATGCGACGAAAACTGGTCAGATTGAATGAAAAATAAAGAGCAATATGTGAATAACTGAAGAAATAGTCATTGCAGCATACTGCGAGTCTAAACTGATGAATAAGATTCGCATCAACAAATAGACGACAAAAAAAATGATGGGCTAGAGCTAAAGCTAGAAATAATGGACTGAAGGGGCTAACGAAAAACACCGTTAAACTAACAAAAACGTAACTTCCTCTATAACACCGTATCGCTTCCCTCTCCGTAAAAATTTAAGGAACCAACGACAAGTGTTGAAAAAAATGAAAGAGAAAATTCATAGATAAATAAAGACAGGTTCTTCCTCACACTAAACATGCCGACAATAAGCGGCGCCATATGCTTCGACTAGGAACGACCGAAGCATCGATAGAAATTTTTTGAAATGTAACCAAAAAAAAATTTACATCATATTTTAATCCTACTTATAATAGACTTTTCGCTGCCAAATTTTAAGATTAGCATCAATAAAATTCCGATATTTCATCCGTAATCACAAAACGCCAAAATTTTGATTACATTGAAGAAAAAAGAAAACTTCGATAGCGCATCAATATTCTAAATTTCGAAGACACGAAGCAGCTTTTCCCATTCGCAATATATCAACAATCCGTTGACAACAGTAAATGCGGAAGCGAGAACTTCATCTGAACCAAGCATGAAGCACCTCACATTCTCCTCCCAATTGGCAGCATAACCCCGTAAATTCCAGGACTGTTGAAGATCAATCCGCAGTTGTTAGGTGGACAAATATTACGAAGAAGTAAGAATTCTGGGAAATTCTAAAGGAAAACCGTCCTTAAAAAATTGGTTTTTTGATGAGAAGATGGTAGTCAAAAAATTTTTTTCACAACTGGATAGGGAAATGTAATGGCCATGAGTAATCCAAATATGGTGAGAAGCTTCAGAAAATCGGTTGAATTATTATGAAGTGCATTTTCTGTTACTGTATCCGACAGTTGGTCTATTCGAGAACGACATGCGAATAACTTCTACCAATCGCATGCGGAAGAACTGCTCTGCAACTTCAGGTTCGATCAATCCACCGAGATTAGCCGATATACATCTCACATCTACATGGTCAGTGACGCTCCGCAGGTCGCAGAAAGTGCTCTAAAAGTTCAAATAAAGTCGCATTTATGTAAGCTTTCATGAAAACTCATCGGTGGTACAAAAACCCTTCTGTCAGTATCCGTTTAGAACATTCAAACATCACACAATTTTAAAAAAAGCATTTCAAGATCGTCAAAACTGAGCAACCTGTTATTTCGCCTATGGTTGAAGTCAGCATTATCTATGACAAAATTTTAAAAAAATTTAAGGAATTGCACTTCCGAGATAACGGTCATTTCGTGCATGTTACACCGATCCAAGCTTTCTTAAGGTCGGTGCTCAACTCCCTCCTTCAACTCCCTGTGCTTACCATGCATCACCTCCTCTCTCGCTGGCCCTCGACGACCCTTAACTCACGCAATCTCAGCCCTTACCTCAGAACTTTAAAGTTCAAATGCTCTTCGAAGCTACGCTGGTGCATCTTGTCTTACTCTCTGTTTGCTCCGGTTTAATGCAGTTGCAGACAAAAGAATTATGAAGCTTGAACTAAAAGACTGCGACCAGAAGAATAACTTCCTTCGGGCAATCCAGCCACGATGATTATTTCCAGTGTATCGACACGTCATCGTGATTGCCAATGAACTCAACACTGCGAGAGCCGAAGTTCGATAGTTCTCGAACTTCCGATATCTGTGCTTACCATGCATCACCTCCTCTCTCGCTGGCCCTCGACGACCCTTAACTCACGCCATCTCAGCCCTTACCTTAGAACTTTAAAGTTCAAATGCCCTTCGAAGCTACGCTGGTGTATCTTGTCTTACTGTAAAATATTTAAATGGTGACTTATAGTTCAGTACACTTTAAAAATCTCGAAGTAAAAAATGAAAACAAGAAAAGAACACACCTGGATTCGAGAAACCGTGAGATCATTAGCGATAATGGCGTCCACATTGATTGTGTAGGGAACGCCGACCCATAGAATGCGTTCGATTGTCCCTTCGAGACGCGACTTAAACAGTTTTCTTATCGTCATTGAGCAGCTGAGTAATCGACTGCTTAAATTTCACAACCAGAATTTAAGCAATATAACCTCTTGTAGAATCCACCACCTCTCCCTCTCCCCTCGCCCTCCTTCCCCTCCCAAGTTGAAACTGGTCAGTGTCGAAACCGGCACTAACGTAAGGAAGGCGACTGTTACCACGCCAGCTAACAGACCAGCGTTATCATTTCAGATTCCACTCGTACTAGCATTTTCATTTGCAAATGCTTTCACAATAACTGCCTCACATGGTATTCTATTTCTGGAAATTTCATTGCCAATTTGAATGCAAAGCAACTAAACGTATACCCGTTCACTCTTTTTAAAGCCGATTTCTTCAAAAAATTTTGTCGCATTGGCAGCCTACAGAGCACATCGTCATATAACAGATGGCTAAATATTATAAGATATGAACATAGCACAATCGACCGGCCGAAAATCCCTTCGTCGAGTCAATGAGGACGTTATCGGGATGATGGGGGAGGAAGTAAACGAGGAGAGCGACAACGATGGAAAAAGAGAACGAACCGCAAAGCTGTGCAACGCCCGTGTACATGCATGGAACGAGTCCACCGTCCCTTCACGCGAATCGATTACTAAGTACAACAAATAACGCGAATCTGCACATCTGAAACTTCACTTCAATATTTTCTGAATCCCTTCTTGAATATGCACATGGCCGTGTACCCTAAAACATTGTTATATTTCCCAACCTTTCTCAATGCATTAGTTTACTTAAGAAGTGTCATTTAGTTCAATACCGCGCACCACAATAAAACGCCGGAATGTATAAACGTATGCATGTGCGACCTTCATCCATAAAATTTTCTTTGGCAAGAAAATAACGAAAATTGCCAAGTTATCCCAAACGGGGAAAAACACCCACAACCGAGAACCACCGCTGACGACTGACCGCCCAATACTTACTTGTTACTTCCAATTTAACGTCGCTCGCACGAACACAACTACCCTTGCCCTCGTCGACCCATACAGCCCAAATGTACCCTGAACCCGTTTATACTACGTTTCAACAATTCAACATTCCATGCTTCTATCAATACTACTACACACCAGCAAAATTTCAAACGGTAAACCCCCGTGGAACGCGATTTTTGCAAGCGTAAGGAAGTATGCAAAAGTTATAGTACTAGACAGGAGAACGAAATATGTGCTACTCTGCTAGAAGAGCAGATAGGGAGAGAAAACAAACGATTTATATTAAACAACATAAATCGTACCCATTATTTAAAGAACATAAATAAATGCAAACGCAGCTGCTGGTACATACGCAACTAATGTGGTAAACATTCTGCAGCTGCAGCCTTGAATGCTAAACGATACGACCTTAAACGAAATCAGTCAAGACTTTTTAACAACAAAAAAAAAACGGCTGACAACCGCAAAAACATTCATCAAGTAATCGCGTCGCCAATTATGAAATTTTGCTGTTTCTACTTCATTATTCTGAACTGATGAAATGTGCACTACGCATCTCGCAAATCATTAACCATGTTTGCAAAAAAAAAAATGGATCCTCAACAGATCTCAGTCCTTAATACAAAAGCCAATACTTGTGATGCGTTGAGTTGCGAAAATAAGCACAAGCGCATCACAATGCCACGCACTTGAAAGAACGACCAAAATCCGAGCGGTAAAACACGGGCCCGGGATTATACGGCTGGCTCAGCATCTCCAACGAAGGTTTACGGATTTTGCTAGGTTTTTTTTTCGCCTTTCCAGGTTTCAGCGGAATCTGATTGAAAAAAAAAATGAAATGAAAAGTACGGACCGCACTGCTCAGTATTCCACCTCCATCACTAATCAAGAGGCCCTTCCAATGTATACGTGGTCTTCGATGAAATCGACATCAAGTAGCAAAAATCAATAATAGCGCTCGATATGTTCTAAAAATTATAAGCCGTGCTATCACTATGTCAATGGAAAACTGAACATTTGGTAGGATTTAAGCGTTTTGATGGATGCAAATACGATACCACCAAGTGTAATATGTTCGCATACACTTTCAGTCATATCTTCAAGAGAGGTGACGGGTTTCTGCCCGAATCCCCGTTTAGAACAAACGAGCAACCAGCGGGTTATTTCCCTATTCTGGCGGGCTATTTCAGTAATCCAGGCGATGTGCGGTACAGTTTTTCGCTCAGTCCAATCGGTTACCACGAACACTTCGTGAACTGGATTATTCTTAACGAGCACCCTTGTCAAGAATTTTACAAGCCTACCAGCGTCACTGTCGACAGTGGCGCCATTTCAGATTCAGCAGTGAATTCGAAATTTGGAACAACTCTAAGTTGCACTGTCAAAAGGCGTACTTGCAGCTGACCAATGTGAAATGTTGTTCAACCTGTCCGTGCCCGAAGAACAACCACTTCTATTAAGAAGCATCGCCATTACCTTAAACGCACCTACCTCACAGCTAACGCGATGTCTGCTTCTACAAATTGGTCCAAAATATTCTCGACCCCCTCCTCTGTTCGCGACTACTATAATGCCTCTTTTCGTAAGCTTCAAGCAAAACTTTGTACCACAACTCCCTATGGCGCTGTTTAAGCGTAAACATCACCCTAGTAAATCCAAACTACGGCTGCTGCCAATAGGCGCTGCTGGAGGCTGAAAACGGAGAACTCTGATCGAATTTAGGCCAGACAGAGGGTTCAAACGAAAACTCAAGACAGCCATATACCGCTTCAACGCCCTTTACGAAAACCATCTGGCTAAGTAAGCTGACATCAACAAATCCTTCCGTTACGCTAACGAGAGGATTAACCTAGACGATTCTGGACCTCTAATTGACAATTCCGATCACGTCATCTCTGATGACAACTTTTGCAGCGCGTCATCATGTCTCTTAATATCAACGTTGTCCAACGCCATTTACTGGCCACCATTCCTAACTCGTCTGTTTAGCGTATGTTGATGTCACTGCTGCGGCAGTCAATAAGCAGCCAAAACCTTTTAAGCATGCCATCAGTGGAGATGCTACCCTGCAGCGGCAGCATCTCCACTGACGCCATTCCTTAAATCTTTCCCAAAAAAACAGAAACTACCTTCGCTTCACTTTATCATTTACTTTATCTACATCTCGTTACTTGCCCAGTTTTTAAACTGCGGAAGAAAGCGACCATCCGACAAGATCATTAAAACGAGTCCGAGACAGAACCTCAGAATTAGATAGAATAGATAGATAGATAGGCAGAACCCCATTCTATTCTCTCCTTTCCACTACGGCGCTTTCAACACTAGTCCAACCACAACTACCCTAAGAGTAATTTAAAATTGGCTTTCTCAAATTGACTGAGGCAGCTAAACTGACATCGTACACCTAGCTCAATGAAAGCGTTTGACTCGGTTTCAGCGCTTAAATTGTTCCTCAAAGCTGAAATCCTACGGCATTAGACGCTCCTTCTAGTTGGCTTTGCGACTTCTTCTGCGATTTTGTGCAACTCAGCTCTGTTCCTTGCCTCTTCCCTCCTCTTCCTCATCTTTATCACTGATCTTCCTAAGTGCATCTCACACAAACCAAAATGCTTTCTTCCCCTTTACAAATTACGCCAAGGTCTTCGCAGCATCAGCAATCTTCAGAGCACCATCGATGGCTGCTCACGTAAGTGACCACTTCCCTTAAACTCTGATAAAATAAATCTCATCCGATTTAGTTGAACCAGTCTTGAAAATTCACTACAAATGAAAAACTATCCATTTGCAGCATCAACCTTAGTTAAACACCCTTACCTTTGATTCCACGATCATATCTTGAACACCGTGAAAATGTCAAATTTATCTTCCCTTATCTTGTAATCATTCCCTTCCAGATACCTGCCTCTGCTCATTCAATTATTTACAGCTTATTTTGGCCCATTTTTCGACTATGCCTCTACTGTTTGATCCTTACGGTGACACTCGCTATTTAATTTTGAATGATAATGTATCACCTATAAAGATGTTTCACCTCTCCAATTTTCATGACTCATTCAGGCAGATCATCTGTGAACTTTTGATGAATTCTTTGAAACCACTCCAATAAACAAGCGCACACGTTCTACAGATTCCATCGAACTTATCATTAACAGATGCGTAGGGGATGTATTTAAATTTCCTCTCAAGAAGGGTCATGATCGCATGGAATCTCGTACCGGAAACAGTTATAAAGGCGCGATCGTTACAGACTTCCAAAAAGGTCTCCCAGAAAGTAAGCAATTGCGAAGGGAACCTTGCTAAGCTATGGTGTGCTCTAAAAGTACTTCTAGGCAAACAAAATAAGGAAAGTCAAACCATAGTTAACGCAGAAGAACTTAATAATTTCTTCGCAACACCAAAAAAATGGTGTGACCCAACACCGAAAAAACTGGATGAAAACCCAGCGCAAGACAAGCTCGCTCTCAGACCACTAAGTAGGGAAGATATAGTAAGAGGAATAGCTAAACTAAAAACAAATAAGGCGGCAGGATTGGACGGAATTACAAACAAAATGCTAAAAACAGCAAAAAACTTTGTTGCAACGAAACTACTACCATTATTCAATACAGTAATACAGAATGGAGAATTTATTGAGGAGTGGAAAGAGGCGAAAATCAGGGCAATATTTAAGAATACAGGCAGTGAACAAGAACCAGCCAACTACCGACCTATCAGCCTTCTTTCCTGCGTTTCCAAACTCTTTGAGCGATGCATACACCCACAGATCTACCAAGCACTCGAGCCTTTTTTACCCAACTGCCAACATGCATTTCGTAAGAGACACTCCATCACCACAGCGCTCGCGGAAATATGTGAAAAAATCCTCCTAAACATGGAGAACAATAACCTAACTTACATAGTACAGTTAGATGTCCAGAAGGCTTATGATACTGTGAACCCATATATACTCCTACAGAAAATCATTGACAAAGTAAATCCGGATGAGAAACTAACAAAGTTATTGAAAGACTACCTGGTAAAAAGGAAAGTAAGAACACTGGGTGAAAACGGGATTTCAAAATCGAAACAGATTCCCATAAGCATCCCGCAGGGAGGCATTCTTCCTCCTATCCTTTTTACCTTCTTATTTTCCGGCGTAAGCGAAGTTGAGACGAACGGGAAAATGATACTTCCACCTCCATCACTAATCAAGAGGCCCTTCCAATGTATACGTGGTCTTCGATGAAATCGACATCAAGTAGCAAAAATCAATAATAGCGCTCGATATGTTCTAAAAATTATAAGCCGTGCTATCACTATGTCAATGGAAAACTGAACATTTGGTAGGATTTAAGCGTTTTGATGGATGCAAATACGATACCACCAAGTGTAATATGTTCGCATACACTTTCAGTCATATCTTCAAGAGAGGTGACGGGTTTCTGCCCGAATCCCCGTTTAGAACAAACGAGCAACCAGCGGGTTATTTCCCTATTCTGGCGGGCTATTTCAGTAATCCAGGCGATGTGCGGTACAGTTTTTCGCTCAGTCCAATCGGTTACCACGAACACTTCGTGAACTGGATTATTCTTAACGAGCACCCTTGTCAAGAATTTTACAAGCCTACCAGCGTCACTGTCGACAGTGGCGCCATTTCAGATTCAGCAGTGAATTCGAAATTTGGAACAACTCTAAGTTGCACTGTCAAAAGGCGTACTTGCAGCTGACCAATGTGAAATGTTGTTCAACCTGTCCGTGCCCGAAGAACAACCACTTCTATTAAGAAGCATCGCCATTACCTTAAACGCACCTACCTCACAGCTAACGCGATGTCTGCTTCTACAAATTGGTCCAAAATATTCTCGACCCCCTCCTCTGTTCGCGACTACTATAATGCCTCTTTTCGTAAGCTTCAAGCAAAACTTTGTACCACAACTCCCTATGGCGCTGTTTAAGCGTAAACATCACCCTAGTAAATCCAAACTACGGCTGCTGCCAATAGGCGCTGCTGGAGGCTGAAAACGGAGAACTCTGATCGAATTTAGGCCAGACAGAGGGTTCAAACGAAAACTCAAGACAGCCATATACCGCTTCAACGCCCTTTACGAAAACCATCTGGCTAAGTAAGCTGACATCAACAAATCCTTCCGTTACGCTAACGAGAGGATTAACCTAGACGATTCTGGACCTCTAATTGACAATTCCGATCACGTCATCTCTGATGACAACTTTTGCAGCGCGTCATCATGTCTCTTAATATCAACGTTGTCCAACGCCATTTACTGGCCACCATTCCTAACTCGTCTGTTTAGCGTATGTTGATGTCACTGCTGCGGCAGTCAATAAGCAGCCAAAACCTTTTAAGCATGCCATCAGTGGAGATGCTACCCTGCAGCGGCAGCATCTCCACTGACGCCATTCCTTAAATCTTTCCCAAAAAAACAGAAACTACCTTCGCTTCACTTTATCATTTACTTTATCTACATCTCGTTACTTGCCCAGTTTTTAAACTGCGGAAGAAAGCGACCATCCGACAAGATCATTAAAACGAGTCCGAGACAGAACCTCAGAATTAGATAGAATAGATAGATAGATAGGCAGAACCCCATTCTATTCTCTCCTTTCCACTACGGCGCTTTCAACACTAGTCCAACCACAACTACCCTAAGAGTAATTTAAAATTGGCTTTCTCAAATTGACTGAGGCAGCTAAACTGACATCGTACACCTAGCTCAATGAAAGCGTTTGACTCGGTTTCAGCGCTTAAATTGTTCCTCAAAGCTGAAATCCTACGGCATTAGACGCTCCTTCTAGTTGGCTTTGCGACTTCTTCTGCGATTTTGTGCAACTCAGCTCTGTTCCTTGCCTCTTCCCTCCTCTTCCTCATCTTTATCACTGATCTTCCTAAGTGCATCTCACACAAACCAAAATGCTTTCTTCCCCTTTACAAATTACGCCAAGGTCTTCGCAGCATCAGCAATCTTCAGAGCACCATCGATGGCTGCTCACGTAAGTGACCACTTCCCTTAAACTCTGATAAAATAAATCTCATCCGATTTAGTTGAACCAGTCTTGAAAATTCACTACAAATGAAAAACTATCCATTTGCAGCATCAACCTTAGTTAAACACCCTTACCTTTGATTCCACGATCATATCTTGAACACCGTGAAAATGTCAAATTTATCTTCCCTTATCTTGTAATCATTCCCTTCCAGATACCTGCCTCTGCTCATTCAATTATTTACAGCTTATTTTGGCCCATTTTTCGACTATGCCTCTACTGTTTGATCCTTACGGTGACACTCGCTATTTAATTTTGAATGATAATGTATCACCTATAAAGATGTTTCACCTCTCCAATTTTCATGACTCATTCAGGCAGATCATCTGTGAACTTTTGATGAATTCTTTGAAACCACTCCAATAAACAAGCGCACACGTTCTACAGATTCCATCGAACTTATCATTAACAGATGCGTAGGGGATGTATTTAAATTTCCTCTCAAGAAGGGTCATGATCGCATGGAATCTCGTACCGGAAACAGTTATAAAGGCGCGATCGTTACAGACTTCCAAAAAGGTCTCCCAGAAAGTAAGCAATTGCGAAGGGAACCTTGCTAAGCTATGGTGTGCTCTAAAAGTACTTCTAGGCAAACAAAATAAGGAAAGTCAAACCATAGTTAACGCAGAAGAACTTAATAATTTCTTCGCAACACCAAAAAAATGGTGTGACCCAACACCGAAAAAACTGGATGAAAACCCAGCGCAAGACAAGCTCGCTCTCAGACCACTAAGTAGGGAAGATATAGTAAGAGGAATAGCTAAACTAAAAACAAATAAGGCGGCAGGATTGGACGGAATTACAAACAAAATGCTAAAAACAGCAAAAAACTTTGTTGCAACGAAACTACTACCATTATTCAATACAGTAATACAGAATGGAGAATTTATTGAGGAGTGGAAAGAGGCGAAAATCAGGGCAATATTTAAGAATACAGGCAGTGAACAAGAACCGGCCAACTACCGACCTATCAGCCTTCTTTCCTGCGTTTCCAAACTCTTTGAGCGATGCATACACCCACAGATCTACCAAGCACTCGAGCCTTTTTTACCCAACTGCCAACATGCATTTCGTAAGAGACACTCCATCACCACAGCGCTCGCGGAAATATGTGAAAAAATCCTCCTAAACATGGAGAACAATAACCTAACTTACATAGTACAGTTAGATGTC
>JPKZ01002216.1:51494-88274 GCA_000803305.1 Toxocara canis
CCCCCCCCCTTTCTCCTCCTCCTTAGACGTTTTCATTACATTCTGAGCGCAACCTCATACGGCCCTGTGGCGTACTCAGGCTATAGCAGTAAGAGTTAATTCCACCAAAAACGAAGCCGATACTCGTGTTGACCAAGTCGATTAACTCCCCGAGACGAGTTTTGCTGAAATTGTGGCGCCGAAAGCCTCGGCTTCTAAATAGGATGCAATGGTACCAAGAGCGCGATTTATTATTCTGAATTGCCATTTATGGCATCAATGACGGGGTGGTGCGACATCCTTGATGTTATGCAGGCTGTTTTTAGCAAATTCGGAAATCCAATGTTAAAAAAATTGCTCCCGTTTAGAAAAAGTCATGAAATAGGTCGGAAAATAATTTTTACTAATATTGATGGGCATCGGAGACGGGCAAAAACAAAACAGTGAAAATGCCGATCCATTGCAAACGCTAAAAAAGAACCCCATTCCCCCGCTCTCGAGCTCCATGGAAAATTAGTGTGTGCAAAAGCGCGTGGAATGGTGTACGGAGGAAGAAGAATGGAACATGATGGGAAGTCTTGTTCAAAATATTTTTTTTTACTGCAAAGAATTTTTTCCTCACAACATCAGCAATAAACAATGTTTATCAATACGTAGAAGAGATGTGAAGGAAAACGGCTTTAGATGCACTTGCCCAACGGTGGCGTCAGGTGACAACGATATACGCTAGAAATCATCTCCTTATACTGAAAAATACGTCTCGCTGCAGTTCTGCTCTCGGGCTAAATTTTTCTTCAAGTGCACGCTGCCAATGAGATGATATTTAAAAATCATCGTGCATACTTTGTCAACCTTCCATGCATAGACGGTTTTTTGTGATTGGCCATTTATTGGCTAAAAAATGTTCGTTAGCCGATGGAAGTAATGGACGATCGACTCTGAATCGATCTCCGACTGGCATCGAGCGATCGCCGAATGAAGCTAAGTAAATGAGCGTTATTTTTGCACCATTCACTGCAGCAATTGATAATACGAATGAGGTGTAGAGCAAATGAGCGAAAAAAAGTTTATTCTTTAAAAATGCTTTATTTGCGGAAATTATCTGCCCGAAGTATTAATGAATGCCGAATTCGTTACGCTGAATTCATCTTGTGATCAATAAATGCAATTAACGGCAAAAAGTTTTGAGGGGTGAAATTTTTTTTTGCCGGAAAAAAATGAATGTTCCGAAAGTCTTCAATTATCGAAGTAAAAGCGCAACTGCATAAACAAATGAAATTTTAAAAAACTGCAAAAACAACGAGTTAATTGCGGTGTCTACACCGCTTCCCCCTACTTATCGCAAGACTTATATTCGAACGACCATCGCATATAAACTTTTTTGCACTAAAGAAATACCTTCCTTTTGATAAGAATTTTTCGTTGAGACAAATCATGTTGTTAAAAGGATTTTTTTTTCATTTAAGAGATTCCTTTTAATTGAGAATTCTTTTTTTTTTTCGCATAAGGCACATTTTTCTATAGACGAGAAACGTTGTTGGAAATTTTCAGCTATAAATGTTAGTCACTTCGCCGATTACACCATATTTGACCGTTCGGCACAAATAAATGGATAAAGGTGTGCCCATAAATGCGAATCAAAAACCGTATGCATTGGTGAAGGAAGATGAGTAAATGAAAGTCAGAAATGAGATAATTTCTATGTTTCCTTCAATCATCACCAATATAATCACTTACGGAGCAAGGTCCATCTGACTCGATCAATTTTTTGCACACTTAAGTATGATCGAATAACCGATGTAGTCGTCGGATATGTCGATTCCAATATGGCTTATTCATTCCGGATTTTGATCCACGATGAACTGAGGAGGGAAACAAAGTGTGAATTAATTGAAATTTTAAGTATTAAAGTTTTGAGGTAAAAGTAAGTAATGCGAAAAGCGTGTTACTAAATGAAACTTACAATAAGCAGTCACCCTTTCAGCTTGCATGCGAATAATAATAAACAGCAGGATGAAATATCAGTGTTGCCAAAATGGAAATGCGTTGCCCGAACAATGTGAAATAAAAGAGATTGTTTAAAAGTAGGCTAATCAAAAAGAACGTCAACATTCGAATTCATATCGCGAACGCTGAAGCATTTCAGCACGCCAGAGGGAGATAGACGGGGGGAATTTGAGAGGGACTGTCTGAAGGGAAGTGTGCAAAGGATGTAGGAATAAATCCGGACTTACGAGAAACTTCACATGAAGTGTGATGTGCAGAGGAGGGCTCTGTTTGATGCGAGGGCTGGATTGGATACGGGCTTGCGCAAGCCTTAGTTTTCAGAAAAGAAAAAAACCAGGCATTATTCAAAAGGTGGAACGGATGGAGNGGAGGAGAATTCGTTGTTCACGATATTTCCGAGCGTTGCATTACCAAATGTGTAGAATTTGTTTCGTTGAAGCGCTATGCGACATAATGCGGTAAAAGAAACATTCGAGAGAGTCATCAAACTTGTCTTACAACTAAACGGAAACAAAATCGAACAAAACTGACATTTTGTCGATCATGTGACACATCATTACATACCATAAAAGTGCAATAACCCTTAAGAAAGCCGACTGAAAATGAGCTATAAAATTGCAGTTAAAAACAGAATTGCATTTAAAAGAAAGAAAAAAACCTGAACTAATTAACGCGCAACAAATTTCTCTAACCGGTTTCACCGAAATCAGATAACGAACTTAATCGCGTCATTAACATAGAATGCGAAAAAAAAATGATGTTCGAATGCTCAGAAACGGTGTTCAGTGAAGAACAATTAGCTTAATCTTCTGCACATAGCGGATTTACAAAATAAAAAAAAAGACGACTTGTAAAAAAACGGAGATGTGCTCTCATAATCGGGAAACAAACGTTTGATAAACTCACTAACAAGCGCGATACGTTTACTTCATAACTTACTCTAATTAACACTATATGTGTTATACCTTATCTTTCCCACCTTGACTTCCATATGGTCTCTATTCGGTAGGCGTCCACCGGTGACTGACCGAAACATGCTTCGCTAGTTCTTGTCATGATTGTCTTGTAAAATGTTTCGAGCCTTTATTTCTCGTCTGCAGCAATTTGATATCGTTCTTCAAAAAAACAGAAAAAAAATCGAGTGAGTAAAACTATATTTAAAAAAAAACACGAATATAGTTACGATAGACATATAGTTACGACAAGCTTCCTGAAGCGTACAAGTTTAAACTTATCCCGTTCACATTGAATTACATTGAAGTACAAATATCGATCTAACGTTTGCTTTTAAAAATGCGATCACATCAGTAGAGTAGCTTCGCCGAATACGGCAACTTGGTGAGCTTGTTCGAATGCTCAGAAATGAATGATGTTCAGAGATACACCAAACTTTCATACGGGCGAACACGTGGAACGCTAAGCAGATAGAGAGCACATAAGAAATATCGACGTTCAGGACTCAACGATGACCCATTACTTTACAATAGGCATATCCAGTACACTGAAAAGAAGAATGAAAGATCCGTGCAGGGTGCGAGCTCACGAACACGCTAGTGTGGGAAAACAAATCGGCGATTCGCTCACGCATAACTATCCCACTTAATTGCGCGCTCACAGATCAGCAATATAAAGAACGCATAAAACCACTACATAGCACTAGTGCTGCTCGAATCCCCTCGCTAAAACACGTGTGAATCAATGGAACGGAAATGAAACTCAACTTCTTAATTATAATACGCGAAAAAATGTACGTACGGTAGGAAGGAAGTGGGGGCATGAAAAACGATTATCGTAGTTTTTATGTGAGGGCATCAAGCTGTAAAATGAATGATAAAATGGGCATCGATGTAAAAGACGTAAAAATATTCGTTCCGAAAACGTTTACCTAATGCGGGTGCAAAAAAAAACCTTACCTAATGAGTTCTCTCGTCTCTCATTGTATTTTTTTAAAGCAAATTTCTCTCCCAAATGAAAATTCGCTAATGGAATTACTTTGATAAGTGGAGCCATTATGAAAAACGGAATAAAAAGAAACTTCTTTTAGTAAAAAAATCAAGTACTACATTAAAACAAATTCTATTCAATCACTCCTAGTCGTATTAGCTTCATCGAATGAATATTCATTATGATATCGAAGATTCAGGAAATGAGGAAATTCAGGACAGCAAACAGATAAGAATTATCGCAGTGAAGTGACCGATCCAGGGTTACGAGCAGCTTTTTTCCACTTTTTTTTTGCAAATTATTGGCACGCAAACATCAATTGCATCAGAAAGTTTTTGTGTGTCACCACTTGCACACTTATTCCAGAAAAGAAAAGCAGCAGAAGCATTTTGCCACTTTGAGCGAATCAGAGCGATAAAATACGTGACGACTCATACGGAAGCGTTGACCGCATGCTACAAATTGCGATCAAGCACGATCTTGTTGTAAAACTCGGTAAGCCGGAATGGACGTTTAGCTATGCAACGTTGTATATTTAAGCAAGATAGGTGGTATATTAAATTTCTTAAAACATCGATACAGACAATTGCCAATTCGAACGTCTCAAGGATCAACAACGGATCGGATCGTATGCACTGCCGTTAGAACATACCGGAAAATGTACGCGCAGGATCAATATTTTAGAATCACTTACGAGTTTAACACACCAACAGTGAATGTTGAAACGTTGTCTTCGTGCATTAAATTTATGCTTACTCAACTGGAATGTGCATAAAACTAGCAGCCGTTTTCTCGCAATAAACCACTTTCATTTCTACCTATATTCGTTTCAAAAAAAAGCATTCGAATTTTTAAGCTAGCTGAAGAACCAACCAACCGACATCACTAGGACAGTTTAAAATTAGCTACTCACAAGATGATAGCAGCTCAATTTCGACAAGACAATACAATAGATCACGCTAGTACGAGTGACTTGTTGATATTTCTATAAAATTAATAAACATACGAGAATGTTTCGTTCACGTTATATTCGTCGTTATGATACCCACTAATCAACTTCGATTTACGAACAATTCCGTTTCATTTGCTGCTTCCCTCAAACAAACAATTACTCGATACTCACCGTCAGCAAATTTGCTTTCGGAAGTAATAAATCGATTTAAACATAAAATGTACCGAAATAAAAGACAAAAGCCACTGTTAAAGCGAGGGATCGGCAAGACGTCAGCACAGCACAGAAATGATTAAATAAAACGAAATACGCGTTTGTAAACTGCTACGATAAACATGTTAGATAACTGTAAAAAAAAAACGAGAATAAGCGACAGAAGTTCGGCTAATCTCGAGTGGGAAGAGTTCAGATGAAAAGCAGAAAAAAACAAATGCAATTATCCCACTACGAAGTGATAGCTAAACATGGCGTTTAGCTTTTTTACCTTCCCTACTACTGTCCAATCGTTGGCATCAATTGCTAAAACTATACTGGTATAATCAGCTGATCGATATAACTGATACAGCGATTGATATAACCAGCATACGATGATATTCTCTTTCAAACATGAATTATGCGAATTCACCTCAGATTGGAATTACTTCATTAGCAGACAGCTGGATGATTTCGGCTGAAAGAAAAAGACGCAACTGAATAAAGCAAAACGGAGATTCAAAACCTGAAAATTTAATTAGTTCACTAAAAAAGAATAGTGAAAAAAACGACAGAATGCGAAAGTTGTGAAACAAAACTTTGAAGCAGAAACTGGATCGAAGCAGAAACATGTTACTTCTGCATTTAGGAGGCGTTGTTTCTGAAGGGAACGACCAGGCCAAAATGATCCCAAAGTGTGGAGCTAAAGGGCTTTAATTTTTTTTTAAGCTAAAGATTCAGCAGCTGTTTAATGCAACTTATCAAACAGCTCAAATAGAAGAACGATGGAATGGATAACGATGAACGACATTTGGAGGCACGGAAGAATCTAGCGCTCTCGAGAATAAGTGTTTAGCAAGACTTGGAAACAATATTTAAATAGGAACGAATGAATTCGCCCAACTACGCTGAAGTACCATTGAAAGGCTCGTTCACATGCTGGTAACGAATTTTGTTGTTTAAGAAAAGTTTCAAAAAAGACGAAATTGCGCGTCAATGGGATGGCGAAACGAAACTTCGCAAGAACGTCGCGATATCTGAAGCGTCGTTCCCAAAACCGGTTCAGCCACTTCGCACTGCAACCCAAACGATTTACTAGATGTACGGTCCTATTTGCCTTGCCCAATATGTGCAACTTTGTCTACAAATGCAGTTGTCTGATGATGAGCTGGTGTTTTGATTTTCAAATCCATGGCGGTGAATAATATCACATACTGACACTCTCCCCCCACCCCCCTCCCCCTGAAGTTGTGGGCGACCTGCAAGCTGCACATTTTCTTCCCATGTTGTGTGACCTGCGCTCGTGATCAAACTAGGACGGGGGGGGGGGGGGGGGGGGGAGGGGATGGAAGGAAGGGGAAGAACGGAGAACGCAATATGAAATGAAGAGGGGAGGGGAAGGGTAAGCTGACCACATATGAATAATGATACTGGCTGAAATATCTCAGTCGCGCTTTGGTACTTTAACAGTATGTTAAGTTCTACTTCGAGAACAAAATCTATCATCAAGGCTATTTTAGGCGCCCGATCGAGAAATCCCAATTACCCATCCACGTTGCTTAAAAAAATTAACTGGGACAGCAATTGCCCAATATGTGTACGTTGTGTGAATCGTTAAAGCCAGCAGCTAGTTCCGCTCTTCTGTTGCCGTGGCTGCAGTCAAATAAACTTCTCGTCAAAGCGGTTCGGCTATATCGTCAAGATAACTGCCACTCAGTGGCAATTGGGCTGAACGCAGCTGGCTGCACACCATACAACGAAACAAACCCTTCGGAAATGAAACTGCTATGCGACGATGAGAAGTAAGCGTCCACAAAAACGGACACAAAATAAGCGAACGAACTAATCTCATACCAGTTTCGATGAACTTTCAACAATCTCGATCAACAAAATCAAATTCTAAAAGTGCTTTTGACTTCAATTTGTAATGATTTTACACTGCGTGCAATAGGAAAAAAAGACTTCCGCCTCGCATAATGTGCTGTCATCATCGCTAACAGTGACGATCAAGTTGGAAACAAAATAACAATGCAGTAAATCATTTCACTGAAAAGACACAAACCTCGGCGATAGCCACTTGTGAAAACGTCATTCTTCCCAACAGAATCGCACGTACTTCGACCGTTTAAAAACTCACTGGCTTACATATTTGTTCTCTCTTACATATTTGTTCTCTCTAAACTCATTCAAAAATCGACCTCGGTTAAGAATTTGCTTGCTCAACCACATCACTCATAGAGGAAAAATGAAAATCGAGCATTACATTAGCTCCATTTAAAAGTGAATATCTCATCAGACCGGACAACTCCTTCCCTCCCCCCCCCTTTCCCCCAACCAAATAAAAGCCTCAGCTTCTACATCACAGGGAGTTATTCGAAGCGAGGACTTAATTGGACAGAAGAGAAGTGCGAGGTGTTAAAAATCGTAATATTTCCGAGTATTCTAAAGCAGGGGACGGCTATGCCGAGGAGAAGACTCTGTCTGAGGTAATATGGCATTCGCAATTCGATTCATATATGGAGTTCCTTAAGGCAATGAATTCCGATTGCAGCATGTGCGTCTCTCCCGCCCTATCCACGTCCCATTCTCCTCAACCACTGGAAGAAAATTTTGCAAAAAAAAAACGAAAGTACCCGAACATAGATTAATTGGCAGGAATTCCGAATGCAAGCGGGTAACAACCGTAATGGCCAAACTGAAGAAAATAATGGGGAAAAAAAGTTGGATTTCACGGGAAAACAAAGAAAAGTGCATCAACAAATGAGAGATTTCGGTTTTAAAAAACGAAAAACGTCTGCAGTGAACCATAAGAATCCACCAAATTGTAGTCCTTATCCGTAAGCGCATTGAACCGGCCGTTCACAAGAAGCATTTTGATAGGTACTCGGATCACATGAATCATCAACGTGCTCGAAGTCATTATAATGTATTTTATTCGACCGGTTGTGGGTTCAGTTACGCCGAAGAAACGATTAGCAATCGCCATTCGCAGTTTTTATGATTTTATGAACCTCGACACATTAGTTACCCGCTTACAAGCTCTAGCATCATCTTCTTGTAAATTGCTTACGATTAGCATATGTCAAATAACGACAGCAATAACGAACAGGATTGTTAGTAAGATCCCCCTATACGGACTAAGTGCCACAAACATGAGTAACCCAAAATTTACGAAAACATTTTCATGCTTAGTATGCCATCCCGTCATTCCGCCACCACAGAAATATCACCAATTACTCATTACTGCGTATCGCTTTCCGCACTGTTAAGTTTTTTTTTAAGTTCGAAAACGAGCAATACAAATAATAAATGGTAAAACTAGCGCATTATCGCCCCTTTCATTTTCTCTTCAGTTTCATTCCACTTTCTTCTCCCTCCCTCCTACCCCTTCTCGGAGTAAAATTCAAAATTTATACGAATCACATTTCGGAGGAATTTTGTCGATTTCGTTCGCGTCAAAGTATTCCTATGCGCAAAATTTGTGCTAACTCCTAAACGAAACGATATAAGCAATCGTCAAAAGGCATCCGCGTTTAAGGTGCGACAAAGTTTACACTGCGATTTGATTAAAACGTTTTTCGCTGCAAAGCCAATCAACTGTTTACATAGTGCGTTGTGCAATTTGGCTCAACACATCCATTTTCGATGTTTCTTATAGAAATTTCCTTATGAAAACTATTCGATACGTTCGATACCGAGAACGATCATTTTTCTGCAACTGATAAAGAAATACACAGTGCTTTGTTATCACTATTATCATAGCCGTTAAAAAAGTCATCATCCCCAAAAATATTCCCCTTTCCTTTGTCTCAAAACTGATAATTTAAGATATCAATGTTTGATTTCACAACATATATGACAACAATAATCACAAATAACACAACGATAACTTAAAAATGGCTATACAATAATCGAGTACATTAGAGATATTGTTTTAATCGCAATGGCTTCAATGTTGATTTAGTACCCTAATCAATTCATTACAAAGACTGAAGCTGATTATTTTAGTTCATATTTGTGCATACAAATTATTCAGGAGCCAGTCATAGTGCTCGAAAATACAAAGAAATTAGCAACTAAATAACAGCATTAATCAAACGTTTTTCTTCCATAAAGAACGATGATTTCATACCGTATCACTTCATACCGTACCGTTCACATTTCACAAATGCTTCATTCTATATATAAATAGAAACCAGTTTTTTTTTTCCAAACAAACGATAAACAATTCAATATCAGCAGCTCACAAAGAAAATAACGCATCATTTTAATTTGTTCTTTCGCTTTGTTTATTTAAAAATCGAAATTGTCTCATCCGGCTCACACATTTACGAAACGATCATCCAAAAAAAAGATGCCGTTATTGTATAGAAAAGGAAGTGAGCGCTATGATAGGTGTGTCCTTATCAATGCTTTATATGATTTGCGTAGTTCTCTAGGTCACAAAGATGTGAAAACGAAAGGAGAAAAAGCATATCTGCGTGCTCTCCCCACATAGTATTCCGTTAGAGAGCTTCGTTTTAAAAGAACGCACCCAAGAAACAAAGATACGGAAAAACAGCTTGCAAATAGTGTAGGTACGCTACAGTACGTATGCTATATGTTTATTTTCAAATTTGACATTTAAAAAAAACGATGATATCACTAGAGTGCAAATCAAAAAATGCATTTCAAAACATCAGTGATTTAAAAGTGGCTTTCTGCTAGTTATGGAAAACGCCCGAGCGCAACAACAGGCTATTCTAGTCGGATTTCTGGAGCATTTAAGACCATATGTGTTTCTTTCATTTCAAGTAAAAAACCTTAAATGATGCACATGATGTTGCCTGTTATGCGTAACCGGAAGTTTATTGATCCGGTGGTATTCTAGGACGCTGCACCTAAATGTGAATGAGGATTCCTGGAACTAGAAACTGTTCGAGCGTCTCTTTTTGCAGCTACAAACATATAGGTGCAGCCGTTTCCGTTTTTTTTTCTTTTTACCCAGGAGATTGCAGATCTTCGTTCCAGTTTATGCTATTTCACGCAATTAACATTTCTTACTGCACTTTTTTGCGTTTCTTATAAATCGACACGAACTTTAGAAAGAAACGAAAAAGACAAAAGTCGAATGATGTGTGCAAACGAATAAACCTCAGCAGCTTGATCGTGTAAAAAACGAAAGAATGCAAAGTGAGCCTGTTCACCGAGTGTAATAGTAAGACTAGTGGGCTCAGCTTGTTGAATACAACACATTCACATCTGCGAAAAATAAATCGCCTCAAGAAGGGTGATGCCAACTCTGTAGTAGCACTAAATTCAACGCCAATGCATTGAGCCGATAATTTTATTCATTTATTATATTTACCATTCTTTGGATCGCATAATTTCGGTTATTCGTTCTAGGATACAGGTACGCAATAGCAGCTCGAAATGTCTGATTAAAAATAAGCACACGCAACAATAGTGTTCAATTTCTTTTAGCGTAAGAATAAAAAATCTTGAGTGGTTGCATTTCCCATTCCAATTTTTGTGCGTGCATTTTCGAGCTGTCATAACATTATTTCCTGACCTCCTTTAACGAATGGAGGCTTGTCGAATTCACTTCATGGCCGAGAAGTGCTCTTCCAAACAGAAAAATTCTTGTGGGATTATTCTAGAATAGCTGTTACAAACTGTTCTACGCTCCGTGCTGTTCAGTGCTAATTCCATCGATCGTTCTAAATATTTCTCTAACTCCATTTCCACTATCAAACCGATCCAAAAATCAAATTCAGATGTGTCGTTCGTATTATGAACTAAGTTGAATTCGTCTCAGTAGGCGAATACCCTTTTCGCTGCGATCTGCATGGTTTTTTTTTTCAGAATTTCTAACTGTCACTATTCCATATTATTTCATCTACCATTAAAGCAATTTCTCTATTATCATTTCGACCATCAAATTCGTTTTAAGCATCCCAATTTAAATCGAACGCTTCCCTCTCCCCTTCCACCTCTTCCTGCTTTCCTACCATCCCCTGCTATTACAATAGGGTATGCGGAGGGTGAAGAAGGGATGAGAGAGAACGGAAGAAAAATGGAAAGAAAGGTAGGAAACCACTTTTTTCTTGTTCTTCTATGAATCATCAACGAAGCTCTATTTATTAACCTCAGCATACGATCTTTGCCAAGAGATTCGCAGTGATCGAATGACATTCCATGCCTCCGCGCGAATCGAAAACATCCAACACATCAATTAATGCGACCAACGAACCTATATGATAGCAACAGTTATCATTTGTAGGACCCCAAAGCGTATCGAAATTGAATCGTATGGCCGGCGATCACATTAGCCATTCTGGCATGGCTAATGTGATTGCCGGGCAATTTAGCACTGACGGTTGCTCATATAAAACAAACCAAAATCAGTGACGCAAACAAGCCAACCATATCGAGCTAATAACTCTGAAAACTTAATTCTTGGCTTTGCGGTCGGCTTCGGACCTCCCACTCCAACAAACAAATGCTTCAAGAGTACCATAACAAATACTAACTTCCGCTGTCTTCAAAAAAAGGCGAGTAAACGAAAAACAAAGGTCAACCAAGCATCCAAAAGATGAGCGAATCAAACAAAATTGTGATACGAAAGAGTATTAGAGTATTCTGGAAACAAGCATTCCTACCGACTTCAGAGCGCTCAGTGACCGTTCTATACGAGGCTGCATAAAGATGATATATTCAGATTTCATCTCGCAATAAATCGATCGGAATGAGAATGGGACAACGAACATGTACATTGTGACGAAATGATTGCTCACCAAATGTTCGAGCTATTTTGTTTTGTGATCTGAGAGTAAAAAATACACGTATGAAGAAACCTGGTTCCCCGAAGAGACATCCTGCATTAGCCCACCCACAAATTCAATGATATCTGCGAGGCAGCTACGCGACCGGTATGTAAGACAAGAAGACAAAGTGGTAGGTAGTGAAGGATGGCCAGCCGGGCAGATGGTAAGCTGGCAGCTGTGCGTTGACGACGCGTTTCGCAATGATGACCTGCTCAAATTATCCACCCATCCATTCGTTAATGCTGTCTTGTTGTGCGAGGGAGTGGACGGACGATCCACTGGACTGGTACACATGCAAGTGCGTCAGCGTTCTACTCCAAACTTCAGTTTCTCACCCGACTGATGGGGACGTTCTTTTACGAAGATTTCAGAGATGGTGGGCTATTCACACTTTGACCACCCAGGAGATGGGCGTGGTGATACTAATCACGACATCAAAACGTCTCTTAAAACAACAAGGCAATTCCTTCTTAGGTTCACGTTGAAAAAGTACAACAATGTGTGTAACGGATGCGCAACTTATTGCCAACCTTAACGGTGGAACATTACTGAACGTTTCCTCATGAAGTCAGATGTGAAGTTGTATGTAGACAGAATTTTTGGGTCACCTTTGGAAACTAGAAATCGCTATCGCCTTGGCCGAAACGTTAAATCCGAATTTCATGGCGGTACACGTAGGTGAACAGGTGGAACAATTTAAAATACCGAGCAATGTCCGTTCGTTTAGGGCACGCTTCATCGAAAGCAAAAAACGAATCGCAGACATCACATAACACAGTTCTGAGGGCATAGATGCGAACACCAGATTAGGTGCGCGCAATTCCGCACGTAGAGTGCGAATTGCAATTACATCACACACCCTCTCACTTCTAGCACACTGCGTATTGCCATTTGAATGCCACTATCTGTACCTACCAAATAATCTCTGACATATCTGTACCAAACAACGAAACAGCATGAAAAAAGAAGAAGAAAATGGAAAACGGGATAACAGAAGCGTTGGCTAACCCCCTAATTTAGAGTGACACATGAAATGAGCGCATACGGTAAAGCGCAAAGGAATCGAAATTTCTCACGTCTTAACGTTATTAATATAGACAGTACGACGAATACGTAGTGCAACACGACAGTATTGAAACGTTTGCAATTATTGCAAATAAATTTCGCTTTCGAACAAATTGCATTTTACACAAATAGTTTTGCCGCCACATGAGCAGGAGAGGGGGAGATAGGGGGAGGGGTGGAGGAAGGGGTGGATAGGGGACCACATTCTTCTTTAACAATATCATTATAGCTTTCCTTTCCATTTTCACTGCTAAAAAGCATTCTTCTTTTTGAAGTATAAGAATATTGAGTTCACAACAAGTAAAAACAGTTGATCAAAATGGGAACCGAACAGTTGTTTAATTGTTAATTTAATTGTTAACAGTTGTTAAATTCTATTAATTTCTTCTCGAATCGAAGTTAAAGTGACAATAAATGTATCGATGCATATCATGCTGCTTGGTCGGCGAATCATTCATGCCCACTGTGTTGATGTATACTCAACTAGTTTAAACGATCGCACCATCAACAACACGTACAATCATAAGAGACACATTACGCTATTCTTTCGAAAGCTATAGCACTTGAAGATTGATGCTTTTTGCGAACGCCATCTGGTGGTGTTCAAACTGAGAAATTTCCTTAACAAGCATCACAGCTGCCGTTAGCGAACCGAAGATTATGTTGATGAAAAAAAAAACTGTTCATGGTACGGAAAATTTAGTTAATCGGCGTGAAAAAAAAGTTCACATTCCGATGTGGTTATCAGTGCGCAACTTAACTTGCAACAAACTGACGATAAGCTTCCTCGATGACGTAAAGAAAAAACATTCGTTTCCATCTGTCGTTATTGATCAACTAAGAATGAAAGAACACTGACATACGCAAAATTTGCAAAATCAGATCATTTCCATAACCTTTGAACCTTCGAACATCAGTCGGTACCCATTCTTCATACTTTCAGGCCAAGCAATATAAAAGCAGAAAATTTCCACTATTACTTTCTGTAACACTATTGGTGCCTTCAATTTTATTGATAACGATGAAAAGAACTTTATTTTTGAAAAATAAAGTAAGTAAACAAAAATATATACGAAACTTTCTAAGAAACACTTATAGGCACGCGAAAAAAAAAAGGTGAAACGCTCTAGCACTTTTTTTTAAAAAAAATTTTTACCCGTAATTGCTAGTGATTAGCATTAAAATCGTTTACACTTTCATTAGAAATTCCCACTTTCTGTATGGTAATGACGGTGTTTGTTCATATGATTTGCAAAAAACATGCAAATAAATAAATGTTCGACTATGGCGAAATGCGTTCGCTTCACGTGCAAAACCAATCAGCCGATCGTCAATGTATTTACATTTTCACCCGAGCGACCGATCGCAAAAGCCTTTCGCTGAACATTTTGATCTCATACAATGGTTAAAGCAGATTGAGGAAAATCGTTGAAATGATCGACGAAAGGATGTAGTACAGTGAGAGAGTAAGAAAGCCTGATAAACCATCTTAGCATGTTTCAGATAGGTTCTACAAACATTTTATGCGAGAAAAGATACGTGTTCACCTCGAGAAGAGTCAGCACGCCATTAGTTCCAATCAAGAAATTAAATCAGAACTTTTATTTTACACATAAACGCAGCGAATTCAACGGTGCAACACTCTTCGATCCAGGAACTGTTCATAACACTATCGCATGATCTTTGCTTTAAAAAAAAAACCTGCATGAAGTGATTTCTTTAGTGAGATCCGGCAGTTGGCGATAGTCATTTCAAAACTTCTCATTCATACAAAGCAAAATGTTAGACCGAATTTCTTGACGTAGCACTTTCACACTTTTGACGCATTTTTCGATATTCCTTTTAAAATTTTTTGAAAAATTCTCGTACTACTTTTATAAAATTAGTTATTTTGAAAAATCGGTATTTAAAATTTCGGATGTATTCTTAGTCTACTGTTGAAAAAAAGTGAAACGGGACGTCATCAAAACCAAAATTCTAGTGGCGACATTGCAGTATTGTTCGTGCACTGAATTTATACTTTCAATATTGGTTTCGCTGATGGAGCACCTTTCTTCTTCTTCGAAAAAAAGACTCGCCCATCATGATTTATTACAATTACTGCACAAAAATAATCGAACAGGGCAGTTCCGGACCGAATAAAAGATACGACCTGGAGCAACCTGAACGTTTCGTAGCCAGATTATCGATTTTTGCAGTGAAATCCACCTCATCCTCTTTTCCTTTACTAATTACTTTAGTATTAATTACTTTAGCGTTCATAAAAAGAATATTTAAGTGGAGAGATATATCTTGCAAAAGGCGTGAATTGACTACTTTACCGCCTATTATGCGAATGATGTTGAGCGAGAGAACACGCCTTCAGAAAGAGCTTTGTTTGGTAATAATGGTCATATACAACTTCCTCCCGTACCCTCCCCCCCCCCCCCCCCCCCCCTTTCAAAGTTTGGGGAAATAATTGCAACTGAAGACGCAATCGGACCTGGGAAATGGAAAGAAATAATGTGAAAAGATAAAAGTCGAAAAAAAGAAGAAAATGAGGTCGCAAGATCGATGTGATTGAAAGTTCGTGTCACAAACGAGCCTTAAATTTGTGGGTGATAGCAACAGGCGTTTTACGATTGAACATAAACTCACGCACGATAATTACGACGAACTTTAAGCGTGACTGAACAAACGAAATAAAGGTGTTCAGGCAATAAACCGTATTGTTTGCTAAGAAAATGTGAGAGATGGGATAATGTGGGAGAGGAAACTGACATAATCGGAGGAAAAGGATGGCCGGATAGGAAATTTGTGATTTCATAATCATTAATTGGCCCGGTGTATATTTTGCGCAGCTATACAAAACAACCAAATGAAAGGGAGCAACGATGAACACTGAAGCGAAGGCAACAGCGCTAGGTACCGCGTTGGGCTAGGCAGACAAGAAGGCAGCAGATGGGAACAAGATATGGCGAAACATCTACGAAAAAAAAAGCAAAATGCCATTCTCCACCAACGGGCGACATATTATACTCAACATTGCCCTTTTGTAGAACGAACGCTCACAAATTCAAATACGTGGATGAACGCGATACTCATTTTACATTTATGAAAATTACTGCAATACCAATCTCCTCAAGCATACGGATTAACGTTGTGATACTGACGAGATAAAAATCGACAAATCGACGCAATGTTTCCTAAGCTTTCTTTTTTATGGAAGTGAGAGCGAATCAGCGTCAATGAATGTTCAGTCGTAAAACGCCTATTGCTGATGGAGCGCTGCAGAAGTTGGAGACAGACAAGACGACAATAAAACATTATTCGAGCTTCCGGCCTAACGCATATGTCATGCTTGTACTCGTAAGGATGGCTCAAGATATGCTGAAACGTCGAATAAAGTTTTATGCATACGCTACATTGCTTCACATTCTACATCCCATATACTTCGTCTGAGATCAATGGGCATGATGCGGTTAACACACAACGGACCCATTCCAAAAGAGTACGTTTGCATACGACGAACTAGATTAAAAAACCACGTAACGACGCTCTTCACCGGTGCGACCGTAGTCTATATATACTATATTCTATCCTACAGAACAAGCCTGTAAAATATGAACAAAGGATAAAAGACCGGCGGAGTAAAAACTGGAAATGAGAACGGCAGCTATGGATCGCTTCGTTAAGACGGTCTCTGAAATTTATAGATTTGTTTATAAGTCACGGACTACTGCATTTTAAAAACGCAATAGTCTTCTATTATTGAAATGTACAAAGATTATAAAGAGAAAAAAAAATCCGATTCATAAGATTCGAGGAATTATTGAAAATATTCTGAATTGCATTGGGAATATTGATTGTGAAATGATGCTCAGCTTGTGAATTATTACTTTTGCTTTCTAAAACGTTATGTTTTATATGCGTCACACACCGTTTCGGCTGTTACTTGACGAAGTAACGAACTGTAACAGTTGTCACGTGCATTTTCGAGACTGCATGCACATGCCTCTCTCTCTCGCTCGCGCAAAAAAAAAAAACGCATTTTCGACCTATAATGGGATCTGAAATTTTCTTCCGCCATTATTTGTCAACGCCCATCATTTCTTCGACATTCCCACTCGACTTCTTTAAGTATTGAAAAATGTCGCAAAGATCCACTCGTCAAGGTTGCACGCTTACAAGGTGATGCGCACTGATCGCATTCGACATGTGCGATCGAGTCGTAAGAAATTTTTGCCTTTCAATTCAACAAATACCAACTGTTCACCTGCTTACGTAAATTTCTGTGTTCATCGACCATTAAACAAAAATCGACCGCTTTTCTCCTCCAAAACACAGTGGAATCGACACTTCATACTTCCAGTTCCAAGAGTTTTGACTCTGCGGAAACTGTGATGCACTTTGGCTCATTCATCTGTGATCTATGGCCTCAACGATGATCGCTGGCTGAGATGCTCTTGCAGCTAGTTCTTCCATGTTGCGCTCACCTTAACTCAAATACAGAAACGATGAAAAAACTCGGAATTTCTCGTGTACTTTTAGTAACTTACTTATCACGCCGAATTCATAATCAAAACAGATCTTATACAGAACTGACAACGAAAAAAACCATACGTAATAATAATCACCTGTGGAAATAGTATTTACAAAATGTTTGTTCTGTTTTTGGTGAGCCGGACCCTCCTTGGGAACAAAAGAAGTGATTGAGAAATGCAGCACACCAAATCAGAGGGGACAGAGTTAAATTTCAACTACACACATCTGCTGCATAAATTTTGCGACAAAAACTGAATGCTGGAAGAGAAGCGATTTTGTGTTGAACTTCCTGCTACTACACTATACAACTATTATTACTAGTATTATACTGCTACTGTTACTCTTATTACCAGCAGGCTGACCACTAGGAGATCCAAAATTGGTCACAGCAATCATGGAAAGGAAGAGGCAAAGAAATGGCCCTCAGTCCTAACATGGTTGCCAGCTGCATCGAACAAGCGAATCGATGAAATGACATCTGCCTTTGAATCTCTTGACAAACAATATACCGCTACTACTATTATTACTAGTACTACACTATACAACTATTATTACTAGTACTACACTATACAACTATTATTACTAGTACTACACTATACAACTATTATTACTAGTATTATACTGCTACTGTTACTCTTATTACCAGCAGGCTGACCACTAGGAGATCCAAAATTGGTCACCGCAATCATGGAAAGGAAGAGGCAAAGAAATGGCCCTCAGTCCTAACATGGTTGCCAGCTGCATCGAACAAGCGAATCGATGAAATTACAGCTGCCTTTGAATCTCTTGACAAACAATATACCGCTACTACTATTATTACTAGTACTACACTATACAACTACCATTACTAGTGGTCCTATGTCGCTATGTCGCTTGCACTATAGCGCTATAGTACCACAGTTACTACTATTATTCAAAATGCTAGCGCTTTGCTAGTATATTATATCGCTATTATTACTGCTACATAATTTGATATTTTAGCTGAGAAATCGTAACGAACTAAAAATTATATACTGCACTGAGCGATAAGAAAAAAATTTTTAAAAAGCGTTAAATTCGATTGAGAAGGCAAAGGGGGATTTTACGTTGCGTTGTCTCTCGCTGCTAGCAACTAACGTAATGCTGCAACAAGACCGGGTATGCATAAGGCCCACCTGTTATGATCACACCGAACAATGTGCAACAAGACGAAACAACCTCGAGCGCACCGCCCAAATTATAATTCTTTCCACATACCGTTTTCTATAAAAACGCTAGCATCGGTCGCTAATCGATTACCCTCATCATATCGATCTTACTTCGACTATCGTTGACGTTTTGTTCATCTCTGTGCTTCTATTATGTATTAGGACTTGTTTGTTCCGGCTCATAATTTTGCATGTTTCTGTACTTGGCGAACAACGTTCGTTTTGGCATCCCAAAAATGTCTCAAAACTTCCCGCTATATGTGTTTTTAAAAAGTTTTTCAAAAAAACTTCCCTCATAAAGCGGAATTACGAATGATTTTTTTGCGAAATGTTTTCACAAGCTGACGACACGACGCATTGTTTGCAAAAATGATTGTGAAAAGGCTTACTTTGAACGACACGCATGTGAGGTGACACGATGAAAAAATCAGAAAAAAACCAAAACTGCGTACAACACAGAAATAATTAAGCAAGCAATCAGCGATAAGTGATTTGAGATGACCACACATACAGAGCAATTTGTGACTTAATTACCGGACAGAGATCAACGATGAGCGATAACGACCTATGAACGGACAACATAAATAGGCATTTAAGCTATAATGGAAATGAACTGCAGAACATCTCCGCGCCTAGTGCAGTGGAGACCCGAAAGAAGGGATATGTGATGTGTGCAATAAGCAAGCACCGTCTTTAATAAAATAAGGAGTGAGTAAAATGAAAATAAATGTAGGTTTACATCAGTGCACAAGCCTTTCATTTCGACTCTCTTTTTCGCTCGGAGACAGACGTGAACTTGTCAGAGGAGTAAAGCGTAAGGACACGCACATATATGCAAGCCATATGCGATTGCCTCGCACGCACCTTTTCTATTGTTTCTTCTTGCCATAGCTTTCCACATGTATCATATGAGCTTTATATTTTTGCTGAAAACGAGCAATTAAAAATTGCCGCAAACAATGGTCTGGAAGTGGATAGGCATAAGCCTGTTGATATTTTCAGAAAGAATAACCTATGAAAGAGTATATATAGATATATATATATATATATATAATGTATAACCACTGACAGCCCAGCCAGCGGGTGGTTAACCTGTCAGCGTAACTTACCGAACAAAAACACTTCGTAACGTTGCGTAACCTCATCACTTCTTCGATCGACCATCCATAGTCTGTCACACAAGTATGTCCATCTTACACTTCTTTGTTTTTTTGAGCTACCAATCATTTATTTAGTGTCGAATCGACCATAATTTTTTTGTTGTGAATAACATACTTCATTCCGTGCTTAACCTCCTTTCTTCTTATCGATAACCAAAAATATTAGCAGCAAAATATGATATACTACTCACAAAATGAAAAAGAGGTGTGCCATCCACGCAGAAGACTATTATTTAATCCCTTTACTGTGTTAAATATTCAAAATTTCATTTCTTTTTCTCGAACTCATACCGAACACACAAGGAATATGTAAGTAAAATCGCAATGAATCGAAAGTAAGCACAGCGCGTAGTGCCTGCCCAAAACATCCCGACAACGTCTCATCACCACGTGCGCACAAAAGGGGGAAGGGGACATAGTGGGAAAGAACAAGAGGAAGGCATACTGAGAGAGAAGAGGGAGAGCATAGCACGCATAACGCGCCGCGTCACACAATGCTACCCTTTGTTGCGGTAGCCCGTGTCTATGTACGTCTCAGTCTACAGCAGGCAGATGAACAGAAGTTTTTTAGTTTCGCCCCGGAGCACATTCTGACACTCAGAGCAATCCGTACCAATTCGATGGATTGATGTGCATGTCCAGACCACCCAAAAAACCCGTCCCATTGAGCGCTTTCGCGCTTTCCGGATCAAACTGAGGACATGACTACGATTCAGACGAACAGTATGAAATATTGACGGTCCCTCTTGCTTTGCGATTGCAAAGAACGTTGCGGACGGGGAATGGCCGTTTAGAGTGGAGTTAGTTTCATTCAGGAACCGTTTCCTCCGAAGCAAACCAATGAGCAAGCAACTCCCCTACTTCTAATTTTTTGCCGAAGTCCCTTCCTGCGCGATCATTGCCGACAGCTTCCCTAAATTGCCCATAGTTTTTGGACTGCCTTGCATACTGGATTCCTTCCCCCAACAGATTTTTCCTCCTTATTCCCGCCCGTGCACTGCAAAGGGTCTGCCACAACGTATAAATGGAGTGCAGAACGAGAAAGTAAATAAAGCAGTAAGATGGGAATTTCATATTACAAGTAACAGCAGGAACACTGTGGTGGAAAGAATCGATAGGTGCCAGCAAACCGACTATTTCCGAATGTCAGAAACGACTTTTCAACAATTATTTTGCCATAGGCGAGGAAGCGTCAGAATTAGAAGATACACGCAAAATGCAGAAGGTGGAAGGGGGGCGGGAGGGGGAGGTGAGGGGAGAGGGGTAGGAGGAAAGAGGGCTGCTCAGACGAAAGAAGAACGTTGAGAGATCGAAAGGCGATTATTCATTGTCATTATTGCTTCAAAACTGAACATGCATAAATGTTAGCAGAGATCGTCCATTGTTCGTTTAGTGTCATTTTCTACAAGTAAATATTTGCTTTATCATTTAGCGCCTGAAATCACCTGTAAAATTTCTCATTGGAACTGTAAGTGACGTTCATAACGAAAGCATGTGTTTGATCCATGTGAAGTTGACGAAAATAAATAATGCCCAATAGAGGGCGAAAATTTAAAATTTAAAATTTAAAATTTAAAATTTAAAATTTATCCTTCTGAGGTTATGGAATTTTGCCATTTGAGGAGGAGGTGAAGGAAGCGTATATTTGCAATCATCCGTCCATCAGGCAACTGTTATAACATCGCTATTACTGGTTTCCTGGATTCTTAAAAACTGCTTGTGCTCAACGTTCAACCAAATTGTGCATGGACGTTTCATTTCATTTCGAATGTATGGTTGTTTAACTGAAATAAATTAAAGCATTGCTGACTCATTAATACGTTTTTTTAGCTCACTTTGTCGATCTTTGTGGCTCGATGCTCACCAAACGCTTCCCACATTTTTTTCTGTCTTTGTTCTTTCTTCCTTTAGCCACCGTGAACGTAACTATTTTTTCACCTAAATATTTCACTAAAGATTAAACAAACGCGTAAAAAAGCACGCGATAAGACACCGCTTGTGAACCAATAATAGATCAGAAGATTGTATAAATGCTTAAAACAATTTGAGAACGACTCATCATTCATATTTAATTACGCGAACATATAAAATTCAAGTGTTTAGAATTCTCGTGCCGCAGAAGTTACCGAGTCGAAGCGAATTGCTTTGGACGTCCTTTCATATGCCACATACTTTCCGAAATTTTTTAAAACAGTAACATAACACAAAGGAACGCATTAAATTCTGCTTAAAAAATGGCGTTTTAAAGCTCAAATTTTCAAAGCTTTAAAAATTTTTGAACGTTCGACTCAACTAGCGTTCGGTCGCGCAGCTTTTAAAAATATCGCTGTTTATTGGCGAGATAATGGAAGCTTGCCGAACAAGATGTTGTAACGAGCAATGAATGACTCATATGGATACGCTTTTGTGCTTGTGTTCTAGCACATCGCAGCTTGCCCTCTACACACGTCAACGTTACACTCACTTTTTACGCTTCTTTTGCGCAAACATAATATTGCGCATCAGGATGCTTTTCGTTCGTTTGACTTGCTGGACAAATTCTAATCCAAAATCTACGCTACCTGTTAAACAGTTATAGAGACAAAGTATTACTTTTTATCGTTAAACGCACCAAAGCACATCAAATTTATGCTGCAACCAATTTTTCCACTACTTTAGGCTAGCTGTTGATTTCGAAATGCAAAAACACATTCTTTTCCACTCTTCATAACATTTCCACTTTTGCTTCCTCTCCAGTTTGTTTTTTAAAGCTGAGAACCATAGCACAAGTTTTTTTAATTAACGAAATAATTTATACGGTTCTTAGTCGATACCTTTAGTGGTTGCGAAGAGCTTTTCTAGCCAGATTCTATGGAGCTTGGAACAAGGAAGTAACAGATTCGGTCAATAAGACTTTGAACTGTTTTCATAGTAATGCCTTTAAGTCGTTCTTTAAGTCGTTCTTTAGATCCCAATTCTGCCGTGGAAGTCGTCTTGAGTAAATGTCTGAGGGTATTTTATATCATCAATAGTAGCACTTTCAGAGGATCGAAGGACCTTCTTATTCAAAGCTCCTCGAGTGGGAGACAAACAGAGGTTGAAGTCTTCGACAGTCGCTTATTATTAGGCTTACCACTTCCGTCTATTCCAAATCCTCTAGAAATGCCTAGATTTTCGTAGCTAGCCATTGACAAGCATTTCTACTTTATCCACTTGAAGGCATAAAGTAAAAACGGTCGGTTACAGCCCTGAGTATAATACCGTTCTGGATTAGGAAGTGAACATCTAAAGCAATATCGCCAAAAAACTTACGGAAATGCTTCTGGCTCACAAGTGAGTGGTACGAAGCTCAATGAAAGCTGAAAAGATAAAACTCAGAGTATGGATCTTTATAATACAATTTTATTAAAACCTGCCCTGAAATAAATAATGGATGCATTGCACTTTATTCTTAGGCTCGTTTCCCGTGAATATGCGGTTTTATCTACCCTCAAAAATTGTCTCAGCTGGAAGCGGTTAAACATGTGGCCTAGTCTGTGAAATTTTCATCTCCATTCTATTTCAGGTTTCACTTTTTTAAAGGCAGTTGCTGTTTTGGATGTTTGATTTTTTTTTCAGTTTTCCTTCGCTGTTTCTTCCAACTTTCATTATGTTTTTATTCATTTTTCTCTAGTCTTCATCCGCTGAAAAAAATTACGATGATTTCACTAAATTACGATGATTTCACTATCTTTTCCCATTTTGGCACGAGAAGTTTCTTCCGTTGTTCACCTTTTGAACGGTTGTTGATGACGACATTGTTACCTGTGTCACCTTTATTCGAGTCATACTCAATGCTGGATTCACTTTTGCAAGTAGTTCATGCGTGTCCTAGCCCCACGTGTTTTGTGATGATTTTTGTCGATGTATTTTTTTGTCACTGGATCCATATATCTTGTTCGCGGTCTGCCTAGAGGGCGTCTTCGTTGAGGAGATTCCGAACGGTAAGTCGGGAGGGGAGGCCCATCTGTTGCTTAAATAGGTGCCAAAGGGCTTACCCCTTCCCTTTTCCGCTTATATTCTCTGACCAGCACAACACTAACTGCTCACTCGGTCCGATTTCTTCAGAGGTTATGTGCCATCGAGGTGATATTCTACGCATTATGCATTTCAGTGCTCTTTGCGTTCGGGTTAACTTGTGGCTGTGTAACTATACATTGAAATGTGCCGCTCACGGTATGCATTCTTACCAGAAGTCCCCCTCCCCCCGCCTCTCCACATTGAGGATCACCCGCAAATTTCACGATTTTTGAGGATTGATTTGTAGCTGGTATACGACAGGTGTTCAGTAAAATGCAAAAATTTTGGGATTTCTGAGGAAAAATGGAAATTTTGAGAACTTTTTCAGAAAAGTCGCCTTAAAACGCGAAATTTTTGCTCTCTCTTTAATCGGCTCTAAAGTACTTGTGAAAGTTTTATTTAGTCATTTTTGGGAGCGGTTACGAATAATTAAGGTCATATTTGATGCAGAAGTTTTGATCGTCAAAATTTTGCCAAAAAACTGTTGATCCGCAAATATGGTTCGAAAGTGGTTATCGATAAAAATTTTCAAAAACTGAGGAACAGGGCAAGGGAAAGCCCATATGTGATTACTGTCACCTAAGTCACCTAAACTGTGCGGTGCTTGAGTTGCTTGTGCAATAACAAACGGCTCGCTAACACGGTGAACCACTGGCATAGAATGCAACCTGATAATTGTACGATATCGGATACCTGACCTACGATGAAGCATACATAAATCGTGCGTCGGTAGCACCTTTGATCTTCACCAAACATTCGTTGTCACTCACACATCGCGCATATCAGCAACTTAGAAATTCACGCCGATATGAGTGCAGTTGCGAATAATCAAAGAAACAACCAACCACATTCCCGACTAACGAGCACAACAGTACGTAAACATGCGACGAAGCACCACACATATTCGTCTACAAACAGATCTAAAAAAAAGACCGTTATGCAGTGTGCAACACCGTTTGACTGCTTGTAAAAATATATAATGTGAAGAGGATCACAATAAACGTAACTTCTTCAGAACAGAGAGTAAAAGTTTTGAAGTTTTCCCGAGAATTAATTTATAAAATAAAAATTCATTTCGACAAACACAGTTACAACACATCAATATTTGCAGAGGTTACGTGAAATCGCATTCGAATTTTGAAACGACATCACTCCGCAACAGTTCGGCTGCACCATACGGCTCCCTAGGAGTCGAAAGTTGCAAAACAAAAGAGAGGCAACAAACCATCGCTCGGACGGAACAGTGGAACGGCGGTTGAATAAAGTTGAAAAAGTTAGCATTTCTGCAGGGAACAAGTCAGGAAATGCGAAAAAGCGCAGAATAGTGAAGTTGCAATGGATTTAAAAATGCAATGTACTGTATTAGAAAGTATCTACGAAATGCATTTAGAGCGACATGCTGCCGGATTATGTGCAGATGTATGAGATACCCTACCTTGAAGGTAGGGTATCTTGTTGCACATAATACGGCAGCATGGAAAGGTACAACTGCATCAGAAAATCCCTACCGCATTCATCGACGGAGCAACAGAAAGAACAACCGATCGAAAACGGGTAGAAGAAATATGAACGAGATAACTGAAAATCAAAAATACTTTGAAGAGCAAAGCAAGCTGGTCGGCCGTAGGTTATGCCGATTAAAAAGCCAGTTACTGGCGAACATCAAGACGTGAAATTTCATTGGCTGGGAGGCACTGATCTACACTAATGTCGATAGACGTGTGCAGTAAGGAGACGCGGCAACGTGGAATTCATTAGCGATTCACAAATGTGATTACTAAATTCCGTAAGATTCTGAACGGTCCAGAAAAATCATAAGATTCAAAAATTAAAAGAACCACATCCGTTCCACAAGCATCCGTACGAGCGATTCTCAAATAATAACCTCTTCTACGCCACATTAAGCTGATCGGAAGAGTACTTTCGGTGCTGAAAAATATTTTGCATTTGGCAGATCGGCGGACGTACTACGCAACGCTGAACTAATGCGTGCCAATGAGCCGCAAAAAATGCGACTTCAGTTCGGGTCCGATTGCACATACTTTTTGCCGATTTAAGTGATATATTTGACACCACCAACTAAGTGTATAATAACATCAATGTGCGTACCAAAATTTTTCATGTGGAAGATTTTAAAATTTCTCAAAAATTTTCCGTACTGGTTGCTGCATTGCTGGCGATCGGCGAAAAAAAGCACAGGGTCTCTGAATGCGATTAGAGTCGTAGGCATGTGTCGCATTGTTTAGCCGTGAATGCCAAAGTTTGCAAGACATAACAATTATTTGCTTTTTTAGTCTCCATGATGGGGTATATCCGTTTCCTTCCTCGATAAAGTATTTTCTTTCACAGCACATTCTGACAGCGGTACTCTACTAATACGAGAACAGTTTGAGGATTCGCGATTTGGCCTGTACCATTTCGCTGGCCCCATGCTATTTTTGCCCAGCGCAGAATATATGAGTAGCGTTTTTTGTACAATCTGTCGCATAATACTGCGAGCAAAATAACGCGCTATACTTGCAAAACTGCATAAGAAACAGTCGTATCCGTGTGCGTGCGAGTGCGTGTTTGCCTGTTAGCTTCACATCATGACCCCTAAAAGCTGTCGTGATGAAAACTGTACCTACTCATCCGTATTTGAGTCTTGTTTTCATTAAAATCACCTCTATTATAAACGGCAACCATAAACGACTCTAAGTGACCTTTATTCGGCACTGACACATCCAATTTTTCATTAAACTTTACAATTTACTGTGGTTCCCATTCGATGTTTAATACCTATCGCCCACCTTAAACAGTCAAACTTTATCCGAAACTTTCAAATTATATCTTCAACTTTTAAAAAATCGTGCAGCATCTGCACTTTGTTCCCAGCTCGTCTATTCTGCAATATTTCGTCATTTGAAACCTCCAGCCTGGCTAGGACTAAGATGCTGGCATGAATCGAGTAAAGAGTGACTGTACGTTTTTCATTTTTTTATTGTTAAAGAAAACCCTGGAAAAGTATTTCGCTAATTTGATATCAAGAAATCACATCATTGTTCAACAATGTTCACAAAATCATACCGAAGTGCCACACTATCTCTTCTTAATCATGAAGAAATCACCTAACATGTAATCGATTTCAGCAAAGGGTAGTTCAGGAACACCCGCTGTGCACTCACTGTTCATGCATGCTCTTTGCCAAGTCAAACCAACTGAGTGTATATGTCAGCGGAAAACAATGAGCGGAAGGTGATTCTAGTAGTGTATAGCTTTGTTCTCTTTATTCATATAAACAATGAACCATGAAAAATGAATTGCGAAAGAAACAGAAATGCAAAGACGAGAAATCGCTGTTCATATCGCTCAATGATAACGCACAGCGAACTTCCACATGCACTAGCGTATCGCGTTGTAACGACGCTAAACTGGAACACATCTGCGCTGAGTTCTAATCACGCAGTGATAATCAACATTTAATGCATTTGTAAAAGTGTTGTCGTATCACTACAAAAACACTAATGGCACAGCTAATGAAGAGTAATAGAAAATGCGATCTCATCATTGAGAGAAAGAAAAAAGAAAAGAAACAATGAAAAATGACCACCAAAACGGCACATCTCTCCGAGAAATCTTTCAATCCACCTTTCTTCTAGCCTTTCATTTGATCATTTTCAACGTTTAGTACAAGGGAATTAAAGAAAATAATCGACCGAGGAATCTCGAAGGATCACTTTTGAAAACGAAATTTTAAAATCCTTTGGCCACAGTCCAATACGTGAAAAAACTGTCGCATTTGTATGTGGACTTTGCAAATGCAATCACAACTTGAGAAATATTCTGTGAACAGAATTGGCAACGTGTCGAAGAGAACCAAAATTTGCATATTTGTTGGTGAGATGAAAATATGCTTTCCAAGAGAGCCCTTAACAGGTGACAATCAGTCAATCAGCTTTTGCATCCAATATTCCAACTGAATTTTTTGTTCACACTCCAAAAAATTTTGCAACCCCTCCTCGAAACAAGTGATTCTCAAGTGAGTGTTTAAATTTGTGTTTGTTGAAAACAATCAGAAAGTCATCGACAATTGTAAGGGTCTTTTTGCCGATAAAATAGCCTGCAACTTTCGTTTCATATGTATAAAAATAGAAATTCCGTATTAAAAAGTTTCGAATTAATTTACATATCCTGTGAAAACTGATAAAAAACCATGTGTGGCGCAAGAATTTCAATTCCAGATATCACAGTTAGGAATTTTTTCAAGCCGAAAAAAAGTTTAGCTGTTTAAAGAGCGGCGCTGAAAATATGCGCCGAGAAAAATTGTGGCGAGAAAAGCTGTCGCTCTAGGCCAATAAACGGTCACCGGAAGTGTTTACATAGAATCAACGGTAACGCGTCCTGACATGCATTCTGAAAACTTAGAGCGACTAAACGTTTCCTTCCCTTTTCTTCTTCACTCATGGATGCTTTTATCTTCGTTTTTCTCGATTCATCTATGAGATTTAACTCTTGAAGCCAAAAACGTTTTTTGAAAGAGAATAAAAATCTTCCGCTCTCTCTCTCTCTGTTACATTTCTCCACCTAACTATTTATCTATCGGTCAATCTGCCTATCTGCCCATCCATCCCTCTCTTTCCTTGTACTTCCTGTCAACACACACTATCGTCTAGCCCAACTCAGAATCTGTAGCGTACATACGGCTTATTACAACAGGATTCAAAAAGCGATGCTGAGCACAAAAGCTCATATTTAAAAGCAAATAATGCGGGTAGTGCTTGCGCAAGGTTAGTTTCCTGAAGGGGAACACAACTGCAGCATCTTATAGGTGGATCAGATTGAACGTAACGTCAAATTTCAGTATTATAACAGAATCCTTTTAATGTCTGCATTCTTCATTGGCGAACGCAGATGAGGAGGAGTTTAAAGGCCTGCACTTTGTTCTTGAATCCTTTCCCATTTAAGCACCCCATCAATGTTTGTTTGAAATGAATTTTCACACCCGTCTGCCTTGCTATATGCGACCCCGTTGATATATACTACATTTAACACTTCTACCTTCACGGCAACTCAATTCGCATAAGGATGGGATTTTTCTTCGTGTTCCATGTATCATGAATAGATCGGATTTGTAATCATCCTTGCAAAATTGTAATATTTCCCTTCAGTAGTTCATTATGTAAACTCCAACATCAATACTGTGTAACTATTTGAGTATGTACTTATTATTTCCCTTTCAGCAGAATGGCAGCCAGTTCGAGATTGCAGCTCTCGCTGGAAGGCACTCATTGCTCACAGTAACCGCTCAAGTTTGGTGACTTGGGTTGTTCAGAATGACGACTCGTCGACAAAATTTGGTCTTCTTAATAAAAATTTTGCACGATTCCAAATGGGTCCTGATATTCTGGGAAAAACAGTAAAAAATGTGGCATCTAGTATTGCGCAATAAAGGATGTGCAAATGGCACACGACTTAGACGCGAATGCCTGCAACAATAAGCACACGCATATTCGTCACGCAATATGAGTTTGAGGGGTCTGAAGATTCACTGAAATAACGTAGATCACTGAAATAACGTAGATAACACGAAGCTTATGTTATAAGACGGCTTACTCGTACGCTGTCGCCTGCGGCGCTGGACGCCACAACCGGTGTACCTCAGGTTGTTTCAGATTGAAAATTTTTGTGAAAATCACACCAAATGTAAAGTTTGCGATTTCCCATAATGTGTTCAGTGCCGTGATCCGAAAAAAAAGCGCGATGCTGATAGCTAACAGATGCGCAAGTGATTCGGCAAGCACTAAACGGGGTTGTGTTATCTCTTCGACATTGAACAAGGACGGTAGAGTGTCTATAAGGTACGCCAACATCTGCACTTCGGACATTTTCAGTAGTGATGAGGAGGACGCTGAAAAGGGAGAGGAAGAGGAAGATGAATGAATAGCCATGAGGCGTTTTGAAGAGGCATGGTGAATTCGTACGTATACTTCGAGCACCACAGTAAAGTACAAACATCCCTTCCCTCTTTCAACCGTCTTAAAAATGCCTCAGGTACATATTTCGAAGGTGAAAATATAGCAGCACATATATTTTAGGGTTTTCCATAAAGTGAAATATTTTACGCTAAGTGATGTGGCTGATATTGAGCTGAATTGTGCTCTGTGAATATGGCTACGAGAAACTTTGATAGTGCTGTAAGCGATCAGAAGAAAAGAATGAAACATTTAGAGATCGTTTTCGTCGACGAGCAAAGATTTTTGGGTTTTGTTAACAGCGATTGCACTCAACAGGCGTATGTGTATTCGACACTCATTAATAAAGAGGAACGCACAATCGAAACACGCACCAAAATTGATCGCGGTCGCTTTTCGCACTCACAAACAACCAACTACATAACACTACTTTAGGCGGTACAAATGGCAGCTGTGAACTTTTGCTGTGGTTTTCTTTAACGTATCATGCGATGTCCTATCACGGCACGCCCTTCCCACTTCTACCCCCCTCCCCACATCTCCCCCTTACAATTATCTAACTTCGTTCATTAATTTAGCATTTTAATCATGAGATTCGCATAGAATGCTAGTAATCAAAGAAGTTCAACAACACTTTAACGCTACCATTCATTTGTTTCGGAAAAAAAAAAAGAAAATAATGCGTTCGTTTTAAGCACGCGAGAAAATTGTTGACGTGGAAAAAAAGGCGAATAGTGAAGTTCAACAGATAGCGAGCGCAAACTGCATCACTAAGAAATGATTATTCGCAGTGCGATACTAACCCCACAAACCGAAACACTCTTCTTAATATACAAATCGCTTAAGTGTGGCGATCAGAGCAGCGTCTATGAAAGATCGAGTTTTTAATAAGTGCAGACAAGCAACGCCCGACAATTCTCTCTTCTTAAAATTTTATGCTGCACTCAACACTGAACAACGCTAATGCGAAAGCAAATGGTGCTGTTTCAATGAATGCGACCAACAGCCGAAGGGAAAGGTTAAGCAAACAGGATCGGCATTCTGTGGGCAACACTGCGATTTCGGTTCTACAGCGCAGATTGCGTCCGGCGTGTGGCCCCGATACTTACTATGCTGAGTCTTCGATAATGCTTGATTGCTTGATGCGTGCCCATCCCCCCCCCCCCCTACCCCACCGAGTGAAGGGTCACAGTAATGCTCCATGTAAGCCCCAAATGGGACGTCCTCGATGCCGCTGAAGAGGCCTTTACTAGCGAGTTCTCGATAACGTTCCGGTCAATCGCAGTTCTCGATAACGTTACGGCCTATTGTGGATTTCGACCGAAAATGTATGGATGAAATATTGACGACGGCAAACTTTTCAAAAGCGAAATGAATGACACATAACGTTTCACATTTTGAGCAAAAGTACTTAAGAATACTCGTACTGAGCACCTTCGAAGCACGCATTGTTGAACGCAAGGTTCGCAGGTCCCTCGTCATGCACCAGCACAACTTTCAAGCAGCTTGAAGGGCACCGGCAGACAATTTTTTACTTCCTATTCGATTTCTATGCGATAATTTGCCACAGTTTGCGCGATAACACTTGAAGGACGCAATTTGTTACTCCCCGCATTCCATGGCTACACAGGCTTCACACCCTTCACACGCGAAATGCCGATTTGGGCCCGAAGGCTGTTCATTTTCAATGAGTTTTTTATTTTTGCACAGAACGTAACAAAGCGGGCAGAGCGCTGATAAAGTATTTCTTTTCGTGCTATATATTTACTTACACAAGCTTCTTTGCCGAAAATATTATTTGCAAAAGGCTTTAATTTCAGACAAAAAATTCGCTTCCTACAGTAAAATTTCTCTGCAAATAAAACGTTTTCTGACGTGCATGCAAAAATATTTTAGCTGATTCTGTCCCCTCTGTTAAAATCTGACTCTTCAATTACTTTCGGTCATTAAAACAGCCTTCGAGTTTTAGTGAGACGTGAATGGAGCTGAGTTGTGTAAAGCAGCATGCGTTTTCTGAATGAACCTGGATAAGCAAAAAAATAAATAAATAGCACTTTGTGCTCATAAGTAGTGGCGCTGACGCACTCCGGTTTACATGGGTTGATTATTGGAATGTGAAAATTAACGGCAGCATAAAATACCGATTATCTTTTTGAGTTTTGTTCTATTTTCTTTGTTTTCACCATGCGGTTCAACTTTATCGTACCGGAAAGCTTTTATAATATATCGACCCACTTTCGAATTCATCGACTAATAAGTTTGTGGAGAATCCCCATAGTTGGGGGGTCACCAGTTATTCTCTTCAAACCAACCAGCCTGTGGATGGCTCTTGATGCCAATGGTAGCATCGGTCACTACTTTGCTGGAATTCTTCGCCAATTTTCCATAGCAGATACTAGTAGACAAACTACGGGATTACTCGAGATTTGCTAGAAATTATGACCACTCAAAAGGAACCTGAAAAGTGAGGGGGAGGGACAGTGAAAAATATGGATTTTTAAAACCTTTTGATATACTTGCATCTATCGTTATCAATTGGGCATAAACAAAAGCGCATATTTTATTCAAAAAAAAAAACATTTATAGCCCCTCTCCCCCGTCCCCCTCTAAAAAATCAGCATGCTCCGGTATTTCTGAAAAGAAGCTTTTTGTTTCTGCCAAGGATACTGTCAAAGATTAACATAACAAAATAAAATCAATTAAGGAGCATAAGAGTTTATTACAATGATGTCGAGAAATTGCATGGTATTCAGCACTAAGAAAGTTATGCGAGTTCCAATTAAATTCAGATTTTCGCGAACTTCAACCATTCATAATGTCAATGCTGCCGTTGAATGCTGTGGCAAGTTGCTAGGGTCTTTGTAATCGGCTTTCGAGCTCGTTCTTTTACATTCTACTTGAAGATATTGTATGCCAAAAACTCACAATACCAGGTATTGAACCAGGTGCAAACATTTCGGCAAAACATTTATGTGCACTAGTTGGCGCCCAAATGATAATGATTAGCACATGTGAAAACCAAGGATTTCAAAGATTCCTATTTTGTAACCTCTTTCGTAATTGGTGATGACACTCCNAATTCGAAAGTAGAGAGGAAGCATTCAGAATCTACAAAAGAGCTCCGGAACAGCTTACAAAATTCATCACCATCACTTTTTCAAGACCTGCAAGCAAGCAATCCTGACAAACTAATGGGACGTAATGGAAAATTGAGAGAATTGCCTTTCTCTTCAGGGTCATCTCTCACACCTCTTCCAGTGGCAAGAGTCCCACCTCAGTGGCAACATTTTGCGTACTGTTCATTCCCGAATGAAACAGCTGATTCAGCACGGCCGGCTCAGTGGCTGATTTGAAAACTGTCGGACCCAAGGATCATTCGGAAGTTCTCGGGATCCCAAATAAAATCCGTAACCGATGTTTGGCTTGACAAAAAGAAGTGCGAATTTTCTCGAAAACTTCATCTTTTTTGGTAATATACCGCCCCGAAGATTTCGATCGGCCGCTATCTTTTTCTTGCTCATAAACGTTTTCATTCTGCGGACAACACATTTCACTTTAATGACAATATGTTTCCTTTCTAGATTCATCAGGCATACCAAAGCTCGCAATTTCCTTCCACAGGGAGGTAATAATGCATTCAAATATTCACTCATTCACTCAACCGACCGACGCTATAAAACTTTCACTAGAAATAGCTTCTAATGGGATTATGCGGTGTAAATTGTTACGATGATTGCAGACCTGCAAAATGAAACTGTTACCTACATAAACGGCTGGTTTCTTCACTGACCGCAAATTGTTTCATAACGCAAACCAAATTCGTAAAATCGATCAGGAAGTACAACAGAAGCCACATCTACCAAGGTCTCCTAATGAAATCATAAGGAGGTGAACGCCTCAACAGCTATCCTCAGAAGAGCTCATAAAGACGCTCCTAAACGACGCTATAGGCTGTAAGCTCATTGAACAGGCAAATTCACACAGCCGTGCTCTTCGACATCAACACACTTATTGTAGCGTATCTTATAAGCCCTGAGATTTGCATTCTATTCCACAGGTAGTCCGATTTCGTTCCAAATAGCAATTAAATCTATGAAGTTTACTGAAAGTCGATCTTGGAAGGCTGAAAGAGCGAAGAAGGGATCCTTTTTCAAGCGGAAACTCCTGTTAATGAGCTAGAGGGTACTAAAGGGACTATATGCTAAGTTGCCGGTTATGTGCCAACCGACTATTATTCACTTATAGAATTTTTCTATACGTTTCTGTGAGAAGTTTCTGTATTGAGAATTTTAACGAATTGTATTATATGTGTCGCACAACGATGAAAAAAAAGTAAACTGAAAAGAAAAAATTGCTGTAATAAACGCAGTTAAGTAAACTGCCATATTAAATAAACGTGGACGCAAAATAAATGTTGCTTAACGATTGACTTTTGAAGTATATTTAATAGCAAAAGAATAATTGCGTTTCCAATCGCAGATATTCTTTTAGAAGGCTGATTGCAGACACAAAACAGAGATGATACCTACCTCCAGCTGAACCAATCGACTGTTCCGCATGTAAGGCAGTAAGTTGTATGTATGGGGGCTGCGGGGAGGAAGGGGCGTGTAAGAAGGGAGGGAGGGGGATGAACAAGAGTTCTGATATATTGCTTTTTAATACACTGACTCTGACGATTATGGCGTTACACCAAGATGGCTGCAGAACACCCAAAATTGCGACCTAATCCAATGATCCTCTTTGTGATTACAATAATCTGAATCAGTTAAATATCGCTTCCCAAGGCTGACCAAAGTACCGAAGCCCAACTTTTTATAACTACTTGGTCCATCCTACAGGAAAAGCGAGAAGGGAAAACTCTGAAATTATTAAGAAGAGAAATTTGCAGGGAAACGGGGAAGCGGTGCGGAGGAGAAGGCAAGGATACCTGATTTCGCCCAAAAGACAGAGACCGCCCAAAGGCCCAGCGTCACATTTTTACTTATGTCCTGGGGTCCCTGTTAGGGCAAATTACGGTTTCGCTGACCCTAACAACTCTTTACTTTCGAAATCACTACCACGTCGACCCCAGAAAGTAATCAGAAATCTCATGAAACATAACTGAACAGAAATTTCCGAAATGCATGTTCGAACTTTTACGGAAGCGAAGCGCTGTGTTGATGTTCATAACGAAGTGGTCTCAGTAAAGAATTTAATACAATTTTGTATGCAAAAATTCTAATGCACAAATATCCGAGAACTTCACAGACTGGAGCAGCACTTGATCGTCGGCCTAACTTAAAAGATGCTTTTGAAGTTTTGGAAATGACCTACTTCATACGGTTTTCCATAAAAGAGGCATTGTTTTGTGAGTGCATTTGTACATTCTCAATTTTGCGTTATAATTCACGTGCCATCTCGTTGAAAAATTTTAACAATATGATACATCAAATAATTAGAAGTCAAAATAAATGTATATGACGCATAAAGAAATAAGAAAGAAAAGAAAAGAACGGTAAAAAGAGACGATTTTATGGAGGCGGATATTTTGTTTTATTGGCGAGAAATATTCAGAACATGAACGAAATGTTCATATAGCTGTTGGGAAAACAAAACGGAAAAAAAAAAGAAAAGAAACAACCTAAACAAGGATATTCTTTACAGCGGTTGAAAAAACTCGAAATAAACATGACCGTGTCTCATCAAGTGCTTTCGGATAACTCTGCTGGCGGTTTTTCTAACATTCTTGCATTTAAACGTACTCCACCGGTGTCGACTGATAGCTGCAATACGTTAGTTATGTGATCGAGTGCTAAGACACCTTATATGAGTGCATTTCGAACGTCATATCCCTAACGACACTATTAAATCGAAAATGAACTTGGAAACAGCTAATGTGGGGACTGAAAGTGGAAAGAACAACGGCTCTGGCATGAAAATTTCAATTTTATTGAGTTACACCATGAAACGTCCGCTGAAATAGTCATTAGATTTAGTCCCAATTACTACTCACTGAGGTTGGCTGTTTCGCCCTGAAAACAGCGCTGTGCTTAAAGTAGTTGCAACATTTTTCGTACGGATCGCGCGCCACATATGGACGGCATTAACACATTCTAGGGCTATGTACATCGTATGAGCTTGAAAAGAGACTTATCAGACATCAAATTGGACAACACGTGGTTGTATTTAACGAGGCTTGCATCAAGTACCGCTCTTGAGAATGTTCTTCAATAGTACAATCTAAAAATTCGCCATAAGAGCCAAAAAAAACATTTCGAGACTCGGTGGCTTGGAGGTGCACATATGGAACAAGTAGGTTCTACTTACTGCAGACCTTTATTACTGTTATCTATTTGTGCTCGAATTTTTTCCTTCCCTACAAAATAACCACTGCAATCCGTCAAATAATAACACACGATCTTTGGATTTTGGGAGACAGTATCACTCTTTACTGTTCACGTAGACATTGGCGGAAGCGCACCAAAATTTGTGAAATAAACACCATCTGTTCACCTAAAATCGTCTGCTTGTGCGAGAAAGCGATTTTTTCCCCCTTCTTGTCTGCCCCTCTATCTCTACTAGCTCCATCTTTTCAAAGCATATGCGGGTTCAGCACGAAACTGGATTGCTATAAAGCCAGCGAATCAAAATATGGCTGTAACGGGGCTGTGCTATTTATCGAATGTTATATGGAAGTGCAAGCAGCGAAAAATTGTAGTGAGGATTTACGTGAGGAAGAGGCGAGGCAGCATTTTCTCGAAATTTCTTAAGAAAATGCAGAAATGTCGGCAAAAAAAAAGCGAAAATGATGACTATTTTTTCTGTTTAACAAAAAATATCGAAAGCTAAAAAGATGTCGAGCGCTTGTTGAGATATTCATCCATCTGCTTTACAAGATCAATTTGTCATTATTACCGACATCGATAAGCGGCGAGAAACAACGCTTTCGAGGGAGAGATTCGAACTCCATCCTGTTGTTGTAAACGGGAGTGCGAC
>JPKZ01002216.1:97130-158322 GCA_000803305.1 Toxocara canis
GGGGTGGGTGGGAGGGGGGGAAGAGAAGGAGGATTAATATACAGGAGGTTACTTTCGTTTTCTATGGTGTATGCAACAATTTTGAGCAACTCATAAACCTTGCTTGTCTACAATTATTTCTTTCATTAGTGTTGCAAATTTCTGGAACTTCAAAAAAGATGCGCATACAAACGCCCAGTAAAACAACGAGTGGCATGCGAAATTGCTAAGCTGTTGTTTTGCTTTAAATCAATGCCGCAAAAAAAATTCGCCTTCTTTTGAAGAGCGACCTCGCTGAAAAAATAAGCTCTATCAAACCCAAATTTCTTCTATCTGTTTGCAGGAATTTTCAGAAGGCAATGATCCAGTTTTCGCTGGTTTCGTTCCTTAAGAAGAGTAATTTAATTTCCTTAAGCGACTCCTATCGAGAGTGAAACTTTTGAAAGACTAAACATAAATACACTTCTGTGGAATTTTTGTTGCGTTAATTCGAATCATTCTTCCAGAAACGATAGCCAAAAAAGGCAGTACAGTTAATCTTTACAAGTGCAGCACCTGCCTCAGCTATAGGTCCAACCCAAGCGTACTGATTCTCGATATTAACTATAGGTGTCTCATAGTCCGTAAGCTTCGCAACTTCATTCGTCCACAAACCTGCAACTGCTTTGACGTCCATCTCAAATGAACTTGAGTGAGCTGTGTCTTTCAAGGAACTAGTCACTGCTTTGAACAACACGGAAGAATATTACCGTTGATTAAAATGCCTCAGTTTTCGTCCGTGAACCTTGGGAAAAAATTTGCAGAAACACCGCTGAATCTTCACCACTCACAGAACCTTATTTGGAATAATCCGCACTGAAATGTTCTTATCTGCTTCTTAAACGACAGCAAAACGGATGACTTGCATGGACAGGCAGGAAGGAGAAAGCGATTTCTGTGGGTTATCCGTTCCAAACTACGTCACTGTTAAACGATTTTTCTTCAAAACATAGCTGGAATTGCCGAAACAGTAAATTTTTACAAAAACGGACTTCAGAATAATCTTCTCCACCGCATCGTTGATAAGTGAGCAAACGACAAAATTTGTGCGACCGTAAACGAAGAATGTGAGGAATAGCAACCTGCAGCATTAACGATGTTCCTTGTAATGATTTCTCTGCCATCCTCCAGCTGCACGATCCAATCGCCGTTGGGTTGTTCAATCAGTTTCAGCGGAGTGCACTGTTCGACGATGGTGGCACCACAACTCTCCGCGCCCTTCGCTAACGCTTTTGCGAGCGCTTGTGCGTCTATGAATCCATCACCGCTCGTGTACAGTGCACCGAGCACATTGGACGTGTCAATGATTGGCGCCAGCCTCTTTACCTCTTCCGCGTTAATCAACGACGTCTTGCACACATCTCCTTTCTTGAACGTATTTTATTGCGTTTATTAAACTTGTGGCGATCACATTTAGTTTACTGACGAAAATGCACACGCGTAGCTATGCATATGCGCAGTGATGCATATGCGTAGTTATGCATACGTGCAGTAATGCATTTGCATAGTTATGCATACGTGCAGTAATGCATTTGCATAGTTATGCATACGTGCAGTAATGCATTTGCATAGTTATGCATACGTGCAGTAATGCATTTGCATAGTTATGCATATGTGCAGTAATGCATGTGCGTGAAGCGTTGTCACGTAGTGCCCTTTTTGTTAAGATTATCATTTAAAAACCTATAGCTACAATCATTTGCGCATTCGCATTCTAGATTTAAATTTCTAACTTTCTTTATTTTGCATAACATACTTCACGCAAGAAGTGCACGGAGGCAGCGGGAGAGTGGTTTGAAAGAGAATTAATCGATATAAGTACCAGAGCCCCTGTCAAACTCATATTTAGGTCTTTTGGTATTATTTTTAAGACCCTCCATGTCTCTTTCTCGCAATAGGCCTACCCTTCTTCGCACAAAAAAAAAAAACTACGCAAAATTTTTAAATATACAAATTTAACCTTGGAACACGTAAGGAGATTGTATATTTCCCGTTCCAAAGTATTTCAAGTTTATTGGAATCTTCCCTACATTGTATTGCACTCACATAATTCAACTTCGAACAAAATTTGATCGGCACTAACATGCTCGTCGTTTTTTTCGTCGAAAACACGAGTTTAATTTATGGAAGTGAATCGCACTTGAGAAGTTCTTAATTAGTAATTTTTTTGGGGCTGAAGTCGGGACCGCATAATTGTTTGCAAATTTCCGGCTCTATAGTCGAGAAGATTACCGTGGGACACTTTATGGAAGAGCCGCTTTCTTTAGATGTATACAAAGATCGAAAAATTCGTCGGTCTTTTTCAGTGCCTTCTTTCGTTCATTCATTTTGTCGTTTATTAGCCTTTTGATTAGCATGAAAAGTTCAGTGATGAACTGGGAAGTATGGACAGTACAAGAGAAATGTCCATTGCATGTGCTATCCTAAGAAAATATTAAATTGCCTGGAAATAATCGCGAGATACATAACGACGGAACTCATCCATAACACGTTCATTGGTCGCAAGCTGTATTGTGCCCGGCTGACTAAATTTGACGTTCTGAAAAAAAAAATTGTGAGCAACTTTCAACATATAAAAGAGACTAACATATACATATAAGCATAACATCATAAACATTTACTAAAATTTCTAATGAAATTCGTAAATCACCAAATTTCCTGCACACGAAAAGTATTCTTTTGTAACGGCTCATCGTTTTATCTTAAGGTGCTTCCAATTTTACTTGAATGACGTCTTTTTGCTTGAAAATACCGAAAGCTCAACCACAAGCCATCAGTTTGGTGGGCTTTGTCCACGTTGAGATACATGTTCTTAATTTATATTAAGTTCTTTAAAAAACAGTTGTTGCAAAAACACCCTCTCGTTCATTATCTCTGAAACGAATTAGCGTATATAACGAACGGTGCGCCAACGATACAAGGAAAGTTGATGAACAAGATGTGCATACGCACGCATCTGCTTGTTAGCGCTGCTCGAAACATAGTTGGACTATTCAAGGCATCATGTCTCTGAATTTAAGGTCTGTTCTAAAAAAAAGAATTCATGACGCTTGGTTCATATAAAACCTTGGTTTGATGAACAGCATGCGGCGGCTTCATTTTTCATGAACTATGCGCTGCAAACTTGGAGGTTTATTGATGTGGTTAAGATGTCACATAAAGAATGAAGGCATCATTAATTCGTTTTTCTTGAAAAAAAGGCCTTAGACGCAGAGGTATGATTCCTTGAATAGTCCAACGATGTTTCAAGCAGCGCCAACGACGAAATGCGTGCTTATGCACATCCAGTTCAACCACGTTTTCAGAACTACTGGCGCATTATACGTTATTTGTTTTAATTCATTTTTCGACGTAATAATCAGGATGGCATGTTTGCAGCAGCTGTTAGCAGTTCTTATAAGCTCAACTGTGTTTATGACCAAGGGGAGACGAAGATAAACATGAATCTGTATATTCAGAATGTTGTTCAAGGGCCAAGAACCATATATAAGAAGTTCAGTAAGTTGATCAACGCATGGTTATGCATGAGCTAAACGTTCTGGGCAACAAATGGGGCCGACCTTCTGCACTCTAGATATAGCCGTGCAAGATAGGGCGTAATAATTCATTACGAAACACATGCCAATTTCCGAAAACATTCTCGTTGTCGCGATTTGCGATTTCAATCGTAGCGATTAGCTGATGCCACTGGACGACAAAAAGATGATAGCCGTCCCGGTAGCGCTATCGAGAAGCGCAAATCAGCGAATCATTCGCAGATGTGAGAAAATAGGTAGCGCAAATGAGGGCAAAAACGGAGAATACAACAAAGAGACCGAGGCGGGACGGAAAAAGAGCAGGGGAATGAAGGGGGAGCGGGGCTGGTCAATGGAAGAAGCCCGGGTCGGACTTGGGCATTCGCGTTCTAACGGGGGGAGCAAGTGTTGCGTCATCACGCGAACGAGATGGAACAAAATTCCCGTGAGAAGAAAAAGATCTCGTCGGCGATTTTGTGTGAAATGAAACATATAATCGCCACAAAATTGTAGGAAAGTTCTATGTCTCGTTCCATTGTTGTGATTCCTTTGTCAGGGGAATGAAGGGGGAGCGGGGCTGGTCAATGGAAGAAGCCCGGGTCGGACTTGGGCATTCGCGTTCTAACGGGGGGAGCAAGTGTTGCGTCATCACGCGAACGAGATGGAACAAAATTCCCGTGAGAAGAAAAAGATCTCGTCGGCGATTTTGTGTGAAATGAAACATATAATCGCCACAAAATTGTAGGAAAGTTCTATGTCTCGTTCCATTGTTGTGATTCCTTTGTGATGTACTTAAGCTGTTTGACCTGTGTTTTATGCATGCATCATTGTTGTTGGCCCCTTACATCTTCATACCGTCACGCACCGTCACCGTCACTACCCTTCCTATCACCCGCAGTCAGCAACCTTATCCTCTCTTATTCTGTCACGAATTCAACTCTCGTGATAGCGAGGGCGGCTTGGTCCAACGACCTGAGGAAGGTCGTGTGTTCAACGCAGTGTGCAGTCCACGTTCCCAAGTGTCTTCAACTCTCACCCTTTCTTCACTTGTTTTTCCTCACCTTTTCAACTTCAAATAGTATTCATTTCTGCTCGTTGCACCTTATGCACTACCGCCACTACTGCCGCTACTGCCACTAGTGCCATCTGACGCTCCGTGACGAAAAGAACTACTGAACGGTGACTCTTTCAATCGTTGCTCGTAATAGTAACGGCCGCCACAAAAATTTCTCCTTCAGTACATGGGCCATCGCTTCCGGAGTCTTTTCAAAAATCCAGAAACATGAGGAAAACAACATTTACGCACTTGGGACATCAAGGCATACTTGTACCTTTCGCACTGCCGTTCTGCGCTCCAACAGAAGCCAAGCATCGTCTGGTTCTATGGCAGCAAAATCGTGAAAAGACCAAGCAAACGGAAAAATGAGCATGACTCCTGCTCTTTACGTGTTAGAATGGCATACTTACCTCATCAGTTTCCTTACCGATTCGACTGTACAGATCCACCGAATAAGCTAAGATTGGTTTATACCTGTGTGCAGGATGTGCCGAGACCACCATACCTGGCTGAAAGGCTCTGCTGAAGAAAACAAGTGACCGTGTGGTGAGTGGTTTATGTTTAATAAGTACTGAATGCAAGTTACCACCGCTTATTTTGCTGCTTCTAACCATGTGAACAGTTCCATTCTTTTTACTTGAAATTCATTCCGGAAAATCCTTCTTTTGCTAATGAAAGCGGTAGTTTAGCTAATTAACAGTTTAAGAAACGTATTCAAATAATTATGATCCCGTTCGACAAAAGTCGTTGAAAAGAGAAAAAAAAGTCCCCTCCAAAGTTCATTTTTTTTCCAACCAGTTATGTGAATATTCGGTCTTCAAATGTCATTCATCCTCTCCGCTTTTGAATATTCCTACTAACGTACCGAATGCCATGTAGTTCCCGAGGAGACAGTTTGTTTCTCAAGCACAACAACTTCTTTGATATTTCGCTTTGTTAAGTGGTATGCTACCGATGTGCCAGCTACTCCACCGCCGAGTATAACCGCAAACGCATCGTGCGGGAGATTACTGGCCACTCTGCAAAACTGTCAACGTCAGAACCACAAAGAGGCAGCCACTCTCCATTCTCGCTTTCAGATGTGGCCTCCGTCACCCCGACATTCGCAAGAGTGACTCGCAGCCGCAGATCCAGTAGCGGTGGAAAGAATTGAAATTTTTAAATGATTTTCGACGGGAATATCAAGAAAAGTAAATTTTTCGGTGCCTTTAGCCGTTTTGAACGACGTACAAATTCGGTCGAAAAATGCGACCTTCAAAAACTTCTAGAAACTGAAGAGTAGGAGGTTGGGGAGGGGGAGGGTGGAGTGAGGGTTGCGAGGAATGGAGGGTGACAATATCGGGTCAGAACAATGGAACCTTGGAAACTTCATCTCATTCATTATTAGTTCGGCTCTCGATGCTAATTTCCCTCTGAATTATATGTTCAACTTCAAGTAATCCATCTCGCATTTTGCGCACTACGAATTTTCCCCCAGCCGTCTTCCCATAAAGCCGTTTAATGCCGTCGCTCAACGGAATCTGCTTTCTTCAAAAAAGTCTTCTTTTACTCTTCTATAGTTGATGCAAACGGGCCCTCGAGGAGCAATTTACCTGTGCGAAACGAAAATGCTCTGCACGTAAAAGTTTGCTATTATCTCATTGTTTCTGAAGAACTTCAGCAACTTAAATGGCGTTTGAGGCAGTTACTTTAGAAAGCATGAATTTTAAAAGGTTTGGATAGCTCCTCGGCTTTGACGCCTCGTACCTTGGCGTCTGACTGAGCATATACCGTAAACGAGGATGCTCAAGGCTGAGGGCACAGGTGGATGTGCTGCGCCTTGCCTAAACAGAACTTTTCATTACAACTTTCCTATCTTAACTCGAAGGAAATGACGATGACAGACAGTAATAAAGCAGTAGAATCCGTATCGCAGTAGCCGTAAAAAATTTGTTGTCCCTCTCCACTCCCCTTATTCCTCCTCCTCTCCTCCTTCTCCTTACCCACCACCCACGACGCCATTCCCGCTTTCCAACGTCCAGTGCTTCATCCTGCTCTCAGTCTGGAGCCGGTTAAATGGAACGTATCGAGACCTTTTCAGGTATATACTATATGAAATGGTGAACAAAACCTTGTTTGGAGGCTGATCGGAATGAACGTGCTCCACTTTGCGCATCTCAGTGTCGCCAACATCGATTAGAGCATGTAAAGAAAATATTTTTATTAAAATTTTTCGAGTTTGGCTCGCACAAGCACAATCATCAGCGTTGGCTATGTGGAAAGAAACGAACAAAACATTGATTCACTAGCGCAGACTTACGCTAATATGTGCGCAATTTCATAACTATAATCTTGAGGCATCATTTTCAAAACGAATGTTTCGTCGAGCTTGTTTTGCTTAAGTTAGGTTAGGTTACCGAAGTGAGGGAAGATAGGTGATAGTAATCAATTACATAAAAACAATCTTGTTATATTAGATGGCTTCAGCTCTAGGGATTGGACTCAAAAAAACCGATTTCGAAAATATTTTAGTTGGGAGAAAAAAAAACAAATGATATTGAATTTTTTTCTCCTCGCTCATTCAACTTTTTGTTTCTCTCTATTGTGTTTGAATATGTTTGCAAGGTGAGGGGAGAGCGAAGCGAAAATACGAGAAAGCACGTGTACTTCTTCGCAGCAAACTTTCTGAAACCCAAGCTTTTTTGAGGACGGTAAACAAATTTTTGGAGAAAACCTATATGATTCACTTAAATGCTATGGTTAAAAGTTCGTCATCCACTGCGGTTTCCCATTGGTTCCAACTTTCCTCCTTTAGTTAAAGTTTTACTTGAAGGGAAATGAGAAAAAATTATTAGAACACATGAGAATCCATTTCGCTTCTATTTGTGCGCTTCTCCTTAAAAAAATTTCTCTCTAGGGCCCTAATCACCACATGCGGTATTTGCAGCTTGTTCATTACAGTAACATCTGTCCGTGCAATCGTACAATAAACAAACACTCCAATTACAGTTGCTGCTGCTGGCAATACCTGATGCCGAAAAAGCGTCTTAGGAAATCTGTCTATCGTTGCAACAACAACAATAACTGTAACAATTTTAGGCTATCAATATACGCCGCATTTTGAAAAAAACAAAAAAACTACTTCAGTAACACGAACTGCTCTTTAATCTTCATTCATTGTATGCGCATATAACAAGCAATCTCTTTAATGTTCAGAATTTTTGGCGTTGTGTTCACATTGTTAAAAACGAAGAATTAACGCAACGATTGTCGCTAAGAACGCAAATAAATAGACCAAACCGGCATTCCATTTTTCTCACAATCAAAAATACTGCAATAAAAAGGATCAGAAGTCGATCAACGTTGTTGATGATTTCCATTATCTGAGATTCAAACCATTTTCAGCATTGTTTCGGCAGTGATTAGCGAAGGTATACGTCGAACATTCTGTTCTCTACTGGCAGAATAGTATGAAAGAAATGATGAAACGGTGTGAAACACGACTAGAAAACTAATGAGCATTCAGTAAGCATCGTTCAGCATGCATGTAACATTAAAGCGCACAAGTACTTCCGTTCGAAAGTTGTGTGCAACAGTTCAATCAGTCACCAAATGCAGTCATCAAACTCTCAACAAATCTGCGAGCAATTTCGAGCAGCCGCCACGAAACTCCTCTCTTTGCTTGGAAGAATTACAATTATAGCAGCTGGAAAAAACGAATACGCATAAGAATTTGGTCTTGAAATGCGCAAAATATTACACACTATTAATGTAGGCATTTGTATAATCATGACGATTGCGGCATTTTATAAGGGCGCGGTATCACGCGGAACATTTGAAATATTTTTTTGAAATCCTCATGTAGCGTGCATTTAGCTCTCTCCTTCCTCCCTCCGATTGCTTTCCTCTTCTCGAAAACCGTCTTTTAAAATTGCTCTCAACATAAGACTAAAATATTTGAAACAGCAAATGAGAAGATAGCAAGAAACGATTCTTCTAGCCGCAATGAATACAACAGCACACATAAGCAGACGTCTGTGCACCATCAGCGCATCAAAACTTGCATTTATTTAACTCGCCTGTTCGCTAAATCTGCTAGCTCTCGCTCCTCCCTTCCGTTTTTCATTTTTCACCACATTCAAAGAAGCAACTGGCCTTTCAATGGATACGTCAGAATCGTCCTTTACTCTAAATCTAACAGGATCCTTCTAAACTCTTCAAAACTCTGTTGATAACGAGAGGAATGAGAATTCGAGCCCCGTAGACCACATGTAAGTTTTCGCTTTATCATTGATCATGCTTCTTTTTGCAACTTTTTAAAATAAGCTAAACAATTTGCTTCAATAGTCCTGCTAGGAAACAAGCCCCAACTCACGTAACCGTTTTTTTTTTTTGAAGTTTTCTAATAGTCTTCCACATAGTTTTGGCAGGGAATTTTAAACGACCTTGCAACAGTTTTCGGTTGATCGCCCAAGAAAACATAAATGTACTCATTTTTTCAAATCACTTTTTTCTCCCTCACTACGTCCAGAAATGGAGAAAACCTTTCTCATACAAAACTTTCTCACTTCTTGCTTACTAACCCCTCCGATAAAGATGCCGAAGTAGGGCGCATGCGTTGAAAACGGTGCGCATACTCGCCTACAAGAGCATGATCATGCCCAGAGGAGCTTTACCTACTCAAAATGAGTCCTAAAAGTAGTGAACATTTTTGATTTTTTTGTTCAAGTTTTTACTGTGCAGTTTGTCTTTAGTTTATATCTCAGTTCCGTATACAGGAAAAGTGGGAAAAGCGAGCTTTCACTAAAATGTGAAAAATACATTTTTTTTGCAATTATCTCTTTGTGAATACACATTAAGACATTAACTGCATTTTTATCCAACGTAGACAGACACAGACAACTATGGAAGTAGCAGAAAACAGTAACGTAGTTGGAGAATCCTCAGACAGCCCTGGAAATGTGGAAAATATGTCTTTTCGCTCGATGTGCTTCTAGGTGCTTGAATGTTCCTATTTTCGCTAACGATACCCCTTGCTTCACCAGCAAAAGAGTTTCCAGATGCAGAAAGAAGGGCGTGGAGCACATTGGAATTTGAAATGTTTCAGAAAAATTTCCAGTTGCTTTCGCTTCGACGTCTCTCACTAGTATCAAAAACTGAAGAGAGGAACGCTACTTGCTTGAATCAGTGCAAAGACTCGGTTACTTTGATATCTCAGTTTAAGCATTTAGTTGAGGAAACGCCACAGTGCCACATCAACAATGACTGGGGTGCGCATGTTCTCGCGGAAAAGCCGCAACGCAAGAATGCTGCGGGCTTTCTGCGTGATGTATCTTTTACTGCGCTCAGATTTCATTGATCGTTATCAGCTACTCATAGCTTGCCCATAACGATAATGTGTGACCTCTGGCAGTGGAAAGTATAACGGATCAGCCTGGAGGCGAATCCGGACCTTTCGCTTACAGGGCAAGGGTTCTACTCTCTGAACTATTGCCCCGATCCCCACTGCTTTCTGAAGATCCTTGCACCAGCAAGCGTATAACGGCAAAAGTCACACACAGTTATCAATTGTGGTGTGAGCCGTGCATATAAATATAAGGCTGCCAACACAAAAATTCTAACCAAGTTGCCCATAATCTTCATCTTTCGTCCACTTCTCTTACGTTCTGACCACAGAGAAAATGCACCAATTTCATCTGAGTACATGGGGGTGGTTCTTTCGTTCTCGCATGATCTACGCCCACCAATAATGAAAGTAGCGATGATCCCAGTTCATTTATTTGTCGCTGCATTTCAACCATACAAAGCGAGCTGAGGATAGGATGCACGCACACGACGGTCGTGCGCGAGTCCCATCACTTTCGTTCACATTTCGCTTTTTTTTTTTCTGTTTTCAACATCTATTTTTCGCATATCCGCTACGCAGCCATCACATCCTCGTTGTTTACGAAGGTTGTGCAGGCACGCGAGTGCGCCATGCAATTTAGAAGGAACGCCAGGGATAAGCATTAGGGAAAGATTGGCGAAAAACAAGCACCGGTATGTTTCGAACGTAATTTCGCACTTACTTCATGCCGAAGTTCACGAATAAAATTACAGCTTAAGATGGTGCAACCTTTCTTTTTTCTCCTTCGTCGCTTTATGCACAAGAATTCTTCGAATTAGGTATGCACAACTTTGTTTTGTGTGTTCTTGCAACATTTTTGTCTCTAATTTTTTAATGACGATTTCCCTTTACGGAATCTGGAAAGGCCTCATATTTATATGTTCGCTTGCACTCGAACCTTTGGTGGCCGACTTTTGATCCAATGTAGCTTTATTGCTGAACGCGCAATTTTCAACTTCACCAGCTTCCTCCTTTCCTTTCATCATACACGTTTGTTTACGTTAATTTTCGTGCATATCGGTCAGTTTTGAAAGCTTAATGAAAAATCGACGGAACAAACGATCACATAAATAGGGCAATCTTTTCAATGGAGTCAGTTTTTTAAGGTGTTGTCAGCTAGAGACGTCGATCGAAGAAAATCCCAGAAGCAGTGTGGTCGTTGAATTGGCGTTGATCGTGCGAGGAGCGATCGTTGATCTTGTGAAGAAAAATGAGAATCAAAAAAAAAAAGTGTGCAAATGCACGTTATGCGAAAAATTAGACAGCATTTGCCGACTGCACTTCAACAGGAGCTGTACTGTGCATTTCACTGAATCATCTATTAAGTCTGCTGTTTGTGCTTAATTTCCTCTGCGTTACACACCTTAACTCAAATATTATAAGAGGAAGACTGTTCGCAGAGCAGTCGTACTCTCTGCAAATAGCACACCTCAAATATTTTGCAAACTATCTTCACATGTTACATATTCGTGTATTCTTCAGAGGACACGTATCAATACACACTCTTGTAGTTTGCATTTTACGAAATATGAAATAACATCAAATGGGAAGAGATCTGAAATAACGTTGGACGATGATGAAAGAGAAGATATGATATCGACTTACTTTATCACCGAAAATCTAATTTTATCTCAGTGCTCTATATATTTAATAATGTCGTCTGTGCAAAGTTTTATCACAGGGAATACTGGATTCGTTTAAACGCTTCCTAATCAACGAATGAGTGAAAACGGCAACCGCCTTACATATGGACATGTTTTATCACCAATGTCCATGTTTTATCACCAATATCCACGCTAGCAAATCAGGACCGTTCGAAATTAATTTGTAATTGAATGTGCGCAAAATATTTCCATTGGTTGCACAGCACTTTAGTTTAGCAGACATCGACTGCTGGCTCTTAGCATATTTCAGAACAAGCAAATCGCCACAGTTTGTTGTCATCTTTCTGCCGATAATAAAATTTTTCAAAATACTCCATAAGCTGGTCCTTAAACTTCTACCGCTTTATGTCAGATGAAGTGAGGGGGAGAACAGGGAGGGGAGGGGGTTGAGAGAGAACAAGTTGGAGATGCAAGATTGCAGCACAACTCGTTGGTGCTACAGACGGACAACAGGTGACGATACTGGCAAAGGGCATACGCAACCACAGATCCACTCTATCGTTGCGATCATTCAAACAAAAAACATCTGTGGGATGTAGTAGCATCTACTTTACTAAACGCAAACCGCTGCCACATCTTCATATAACGTACGATTGTGATCAGAAAATGTGTGCTTACTTTTCTTTACAAAGTTTTGTTTCACATTCAAAGCCTTCATTTCACAGTAATTTCACAAAAGCTCAAGAAAAATGGAATGGGGGATAAGGTGGGGTGGGTGGGTGTGGTGGGGGGAGTGCATAAGATATGGAAAGATTGCTTTCAGATTCATGGAACGAGGGAAAAAAACAACGAGGACAACAAAAAAGACCAAAAATTCTGATTTTAGAGAGAACAGCTTGATTAAATTCCTGGTCTTCTAGATATCTTCTTCTGCTGAAAATATGCCGTTCAATTGAGGAAGATAATGGTTTCAGCTGCGGTAGTGGTAATTAAAGTCTTATGACTTCCATGTCGTCGTTATGAGCCTTTACAAATTTGAATGTGTAAAGCGCGTTCATGTACATTCGCTTGTGTCTGCCTATCTTGACAGAGCTTTAAATTGGCAGAAACATTAGATGTAACACACCCCCTTCAGATCGAAACATGCGCCTCGAAGGCGCTACGGATATTTAAAGTGACTAAAAGTGACGAAGAGTTTGCACTTGTAACCGCATTCTACAATCGGTTGGAACGCAGAACATGTGCAAAAAAATAATAGCCGTTCTCTTTTCCTCCTTANGTGTTAGAAAATGGAAAACGGCTAGCCCACGAAAAGTCGATTATTAACGATTATTAACAGTGCTAACGCTATGAAATGGTAAGACCGACTAACGCGTCGTCGTATGTGTGCTACAAAAGAAGCTCTTGGTTTAAATAACTGAGACTTACAGTCCCTAACTATCCGAATGATGAAAAAGAGACTTTCTTCTCTTCTTTAAAACAAAGTATTTGAGTTCCCATGGTTTGCTGACTAAGTTTGGTTTTTAAAGGAAACTGTACGGGTAAGCAAAGCTTACTGGGTGAATCTTAGCAGTTGCAAATTTACTACGTATCACCTGATCCAAATCTTTTCGCATGAGAACGTTACGCGATTAAGCTAATGAGTAATTAAAAAATTTTGGCACTACAGTGTTGTCTGCTCTCTTTGCCTGCTCTTCTAAAGCATCACAAATTGCCTTCTGAAATGCGTGCTGGACTATAGCTGATCTCTTACGAGAAAATTCAAATATTGGGTGGCTTAAAGTATTTTGCATAAGAAAGAAATCGAACAGATCTTGAATAGTTTTTTTTCTCTCATTTATCTGCAAAAATCACTGCTAATGGAGCAATAATTTGCCAGCTAGATTTGGCACTGTTTTAATGCGCGAGAACATGTAAGACATTTTTGTTCGATATACAACGTTCGCGTTAAAATATTCTCGAAATTTCAGAAATAGTTAAACGACAAAATTCTGGCAATCTCTCGTACATATTATTCGAGATGTTATCTGTATCAACGGATTTTTTGCAAACTTTTATCATGAAGTAATTGATGTTCATTTGCGGTATCAAAGCGAACTGCACTGAACGTTGCGCTAGACGGTACCACAAGGTCTACGCATGTACCATTAGCTATTTGGGATAAAAACGGATGCGAAATCATTACTGAAATGCTCAGCGTCCCTCTCGTCATCATCGTCTTGGTAATTTGCTGCCGAGATTCAGCGGAGAAATCACAGGCCAGCAGCATGTTTCAAGATTTAAATTCACAAAAAAACGAACAACCTTCTCACGTACAGTCATCATCGGTGACTTCCTTCTCCCTGTTATGAACTCATAAAACGAATTTACTGCTGCAATCGTCCTATACAATTTCTCGTTTTAGGACGTTACTGAGACTGCCGTATTTAATGAAACTTTGGTGCTAATCGTTTAAATTACAAAAAATTTACGAACATACGACATGAAGTTTAGGAAAGTTACCTTGGTTGTTGGCAGTTCCTGAAGAGTGAAATATGCCATCCTAATAAACAAGAGCAGCTTCAACGCAAGACAGTTGAAATTTTCAACACTGCGCTTTCATCAGTAATTCAAGAAGGTATTTGCGTGATCCTACAGATGTCTCACTACCCGGCACCTAGTTGCATAATACTGATTTCGATCTAGCCGACGTTTTTAAGGCCTTTCAAACGGATTCTACTTGTGGTCCTGACCCAATTCCAAATAAACTTTATAAGCGATTAGCCTTTATACTGACTGCATTTCTTCTCTTAAGATTTTGACTTGATTAAAAGGCGGATGTGGGATTCGGAAAGAAGCGATTGTCAATCATACGTATGATCAGAGGTGTGCAATCGTTAACGTGTATCGCTAGTAGAATACTAGCGATACATGCTACATACTGTCCGCTCTAAGTTGGTTAAGTTTGTAATGAGAGATAATTTGGACGTTTCAGATGTAAACCAACCTCTATCCTTAGGGGCTTCGTTAAATGAAATGGCCAGTGCTATCTCGATTTTTAGGAAGCGTTTGATCCTTTTTTCCGTGCTAAGTTACTTTCGCTTCTATGGAATAAAACGATCAGCGATAATGTTATAACCGTTAAAAAACTTCTTATGTGCATGAATTTGGGAAGTATTTGTGAATTGTAATTTTTTACCTAATGCCACGGTCATTTCTGCGGGATCCGAGTACTTCTCGGTGGGCCAATACTATCCTTAACGTAGATTAATAGCATTATTTGTTTGGATTTTGGTCGAGATATACATCAGATCGCGACGTTATCGTTCCCGATTTTCCTCAACTCTCACTTCCTTTTTCCAAAAATTTCTCATTCATAAATGCAGAAATTCACATCTAGCGCTCTGTTTAAGGTACACTTTAGCCTGTAATGTTGTGAGTCATATGAGCCCCAACTGTAACCGTATGAACTGAATTTGAGAGCAATCATTCTTCGGGCGTCGATGCATAACAAGATTCAGTTTCATAGGAAGGCGAAAAGATACCACTGGTTTGTCACCGCTATAAAAATTAGGGGAAGGAGCGACCCTGCTTGACACTTTCTAAAACAATCTTTTATACTTTTTTATACTTCTTTTTTTCGGGATATGGAGGAAAAAAGAGATAACGCATTTCATGTGCCCGAACTTGAAATCAGTGCTTCCTAATATGTTGCTGAACTTCGCCCGCTTCATTCGCCGTCACGCCATGTAACACTGAAAACCGCCAATTCAGGAGGCATTAGCATGCACAAAATTTTACGTACAAAAATTTTTCATGGTGAATGAGAGTCAACCAAACCGCCAAAAATTGGCAGAATTAACTGCCAGAAGCTTCAAAGCATTCGTTCTTGAATCGGAGGCATGTATGAGCGCACCGCGCCAATTTTGATGCCTCAAATTTTCACGCGACTTCTTTGCCATCAGTTCCCTAAAATAAGGGAATCAAATTGTTTTTTTATAAATTTGTCTTGGCTGCCAACAAAAATCGCTATAAAGTTCATTTGCAATAACAACGTTCTAAATCATAAATCAGTTCGTTAAAAAAAGACCGATGTCCTCAAAAAGTTGTATCTGTGCAAAGTGAGCAGTTTTGAACTCGCGCTGCAAAACAGCCTTCGATGTGAGTGACTTACAAATTAGCACCTTGCCGCTAACGATGATTTTTCAGTCTATTCGGTGAGCGTTGAGAGACAGTGGAACCTCCAAAATGATTTCTGATTGTTTGTTCTTCATCGACCGAAGCAAGCAAAGAACTTTTAAACACCTAGGCAAACCCTAGCAATCATGAGTTTCATGACTTCCTTAGAAGGAATTTTCAAACTTGGATAAGCGAGGCAGCGACGTAGCAATTTTTAAGAGGATGGAAGAAATTAAAAAAAAAAAAGGAAAAAAAGAAAATTAGACTCTGTTAGTGATTCGTGTTTACTCTCAGTGCTTTTTGTCTCATAACCCACTGAGCATATATATGCATATACGTCTATATCAAAGTTAACACTTTTTGAAAAAAAGAAAGCAATAGCTTTCCTTCGTCGATCATTGCTAAATTACCCAAAATGGCGTCAGTTACCCACAGTTGAAAACGGCTGAGAACTTTTAGTGATAGAAGGCAGCCGAAAAACGAAACACATCCTGAAAAAGCCAAGAAGATATGGGACAAGATCTTGGGAGTATTATGTTCCCAACGCCGAAAATTTGTGGCGAACGTCTCCCATGTCACCGCATCGTATCACGCTACTGTCTTATGCGACCTTTACCGCTGCACTAATTTTTACGTACCTATAACGTTATGGATGGATAGCTTGAGAATCCTCGCCAAGCCACAAATTATGCATGAGAATTTTCATCGCGCTAGCTTCTCTCTGGTTCACGAGCAAAAATATGTGAAAAACAGACTTGAGACGAACATGAGCGTGTACGTCACGTGAACGTCCCGTAATGCACTTCTCATGGGTGCACAAAAAGTCGTATAGTAATATCATTTATGTCAGGTACAGTGCAGTATTCACATCAAAAAAGAATCCGGCGACACAGTACAGCCTTATTAAACGGTCAGCATATTCTCTGGACAGAAAAAATTCATTCCAGAGAGCGGCACTCTGTGTGGGCTAAAAATCTACATTGAAGTTAGGAAGCAAATCGTTATGCTATTCTGGTGACATGAGTTTCAGAGTGGTGTAGCAGACTTGAGGAACACCACAATCGTCGACGACGATGGCATGCATGTCCTCCCCCCCCGTGCACACGGCAATAGAGGGAGAGTGGAAGACGTAGGTTGTCAGCGGTCTCTCTCGGGTTCAGCGTTCTCTATGGGCCGATTGCTTGTCTGCGCATATGCATATGTTTTGTGCTCGCATCTTTCGTCGTCAGCCATACCCGTTTGCAGAAGGCAGCCTGCCTGTGTGTGTGTGTGTATGTGTGTATGTATGGCTTGTGTATTTATGCACACAGCCAGTGAGCCACGTTGCTTTTCGTCGTTCACAGAGTAGTGTTAGTGGCAAAGCTAAGAAGGCCAAGTGTGCTACATCCAGCTTTCGCGTATAAAGGCTTCTTTTTTCGTTGCGAATACTTCGAATAACTGCATGTGCTTGCACGACGACGATCGTATACTGGGCGTACATTTTTGCTTTTCATTGTGCCACAATGTTCGCATTTTTGGGTGCCCATTTTTGTACGACTCTGTGAGAAGCGTGCTGTGTGATTTTAAAAAGTTTACTGGTATCATAGGTGGAATGGTTTTAAAATCACGAATGATTTTAAAATTTCCGATTACATTTACGATGATCAGAAGAGCGACACTGTGAGTGTGTGTTTTACGTTGTCATATATGGGATGTGCTTGAGCGCTTATACTAAACATTTGAAATTAAAATTCATTACCTCACCACTAAGGTTTGAAATTTATTATATTACTGGCTTACTCTTTTTTTTATAATGCGTCATTTATTTCGATGAGTTGGACGTTTGCAACTATACTTTTCTTATATGGTAGTGAGCATTGACGGTGATGTTGTCAACTAATTGTGGAATTTTGATCTTCTACGTTCATAAGTTTTGCTCAGTTCATCTTTCACTTTCTTCTTAAAAGGTAAACAAAAGTAGTTAGTCTGCAGTTGACCATACGCTGTGGAAATTTACCAGATTATGTTAGTGGTTGAGGCTGTTGTGTCGGACTTCTACTTTTCGATCTGCAACCGTTTCCGATAATTCTTCGTTCGTTTTCATCATCAATTTTTATTTATTTTATCGGCTTCGAGTTAAAATTGCTTACTTCCGCAATTTTTTGGAAAATATTTTCTCCATTTTTCAGAGGTCCTGTTACAGCTGAATTATTATTATTATTTTTTTAGTGACTGCATTTGGTTTTAGGTGTGATGTTTTTAATAGATAGAAAAATTTTTAATAACCAATTTCAAAGTATAGAGCGATGAACAAAGGAGATTGGTGTTCCTAGCATTTTCCAAAACGAGGCATAGGTATTTTGGTGAATTGACCATTGGTGTACCATCGTGATTATCGTTTAAAATTTTGCTTGTCATTTTCGGTCAATTTATTGATATTTCTTGTTCCTACAGATGTCGTTGGAGTGAGGCAAAACTGCGATGAAAGACGATTTTTGTTTGGAACTATTAACGGCTAATTTAATGCGTTATGCCGTACCTCATCTATACGTGGAATTGTTTGATGCGTTCTAGTTACTCGTTTAAATAAGCACGTTTATTTGATGCGTCCCGTGTAGCGAAGGCATCACAGTAGTAGGTGCCGAGGAAAATTTGAGAATCAAAAGGCATAAATGAAAAATGAAAACATATGTGAGCGTTTTAGGTGAAAAAACATCAAATGAGTTGAAGGTTACACGAAAAAAAAAAAAAACGCTTTTCTTTCTTCCAAAATTCCTTATCGTTAAGCGAATATTGCTAAGATAAATACAGCAGGTTCATTTCTTGTGGCACTAAAACAAAGCAAAATTTCATGTAAATGGTCGTGTACATAATAGAAAGAGTCGGATTTCCTGTACTTGAAGAATCGTTGCCATTATATGTGGTAAATCACGCACGACTGTTTGGTAAATTTATTCGACAATAACTGAAAGAGAGACGGGAATGGAAAGCTATAGAAAATGCTATAGAAAAACACTATGAAGAAACGATATTATAGGAAAGCAAATATTTGAAATTGCTAAAGGAAATGCGTGAAGAATTTTGACTTTATAAACAGTTAAGACGGTAATGGTAAATGAAAGAGACAGTTGTATTTTACATGCTGCATAAGGTTGTACGAAAGAGAGCGGTCGTTTAATGTGTAAGAAAAATTATTGATGGAGAGTGAAACGAATCGAAGATTTTAATGGTTAGCCGAGCAAAGCGAATCGAAAAAATTTCTTTAGTCATTTTCAATTCTACTCATATTTCGCAGTTTTCTATTCACATATTTCGGCTCATTCTAGTTCATCAGGCATAGCCGCCGGACCAGGTACGTGCTTTTCCTTTCAGTTTGGGATTGAACCCGTGGAGATTTTCGCTTCCCCCCTCCCCCTCATCACCTGACCATGTCAGCTTATCGCTAATTTGAAATCTTATATCTATCACTTTTTTGAGCATGTTTAAATGCCTGCGTGCTGTTTCGATGATATCATCCTTCTGTTGCGTTCTGCCCATTGTTTGATGTTTGATGCGGTCGGAACGTTGAGAACAAGAGGAGGGTGTGCGAACTACAGCTTTCTTCTGTTTTCGTTGCTTACCTGTCTTTGACACATCCGACACTTGATTACTACCCCTACTCCTGACTGCATTGGCTGTACGAGGGATCAACATTTCGTTACCTATCTTTATGCACTCAAATCGCAGGTAGAGGTTGCTACTGTTATCATTCACACCGATTTGTCGGCTTAGAAAATTGTATGTCAAGCGAGAATACCCCTTGGGTTCTCTTTCTGTGACCGTCCGTATTCGCTTTGTTGGTAGGCTTTCAAAAGTAATAAACTAATCAATTAGTACATGCGTGTGGTATGCAAGATTCATAGCGTGGCTGGCAAAAAAGCAGCTAGTCTCGTTTGACACAGTAAACGGTTCCAAGCAAACAGCGATTGACGTCGATCGTTGACGCTTGCAGCGCAAGGGAAGGGCTGTTGTTTGGAGTCGGGTCGGCTTTTTGCTGCGCCTGAATGCTGTAAAAAAACTGACGCGCTCTCGGTACGTGTCCCCTTCAACTACTTGAGAACAACCATGCGCATCGCATCTACGAAATGTTCACTGCGTTCAGGCAAAACCTCAGTGTCACTGCTGTCCTTCATTTTGGTACTTTGAGTATTCTTAGCAAGCGTGATCGTATTTCTCATCATCTTTTTGCTCTTCATCAGAGAACGCCGGTGACGAGCGCTCGCTACAGCATAATCGGCCTTTAAAGAATTAACTGCTACAGCGTTTGTAATTTGCACTTCAATATTTAATGTTATGCGTCCAAAAGTGTATTACATACGTTTCGCACAACTCAGAAACCACCCAAGTTCACCGCTTCACTTTCCACTACTTGGGACCGCCGTTCCATTCACATTACGTCGCTTAACGATACAGTCCTTAACTTTTTGCTCAGCTTTCTTGACTTGTCGCTGTTACGTCAGCTGAGCATTTGTTGCGATTTTAATACTCATGTGAACTGTCACCATTGTCACCAGCGAGCGGATCGATCTTTTTTTCTCTTATTCATTCGGATCGGTCATACACAATTTTCGATATTATTTCGATAGATGTACAAGCATTTTTCCCACGGAATGGTCGATAATCGTGATTGCAAAGATGTATATCATCTCAGTTCCCTTCATACACTTCACCACCAATTTTTCACCTAGTTTGCCTAAAGAACGCTTGCATCACAATAATTTTTTTTTTCAAATGGGCAGTAATCGTCGTGCTAACTCACCGCGTTTATCTCTCTTATAGCTCTACACTGTGTTTATAGTCAGTTGTTCTTCAAAGTTCATTTCTGTAAGGTGTAACTAAGTTTTATAACGACAAAACCACTTTAACGAACTAACCTACTCCGAAATTCTTGTTTAGCACAGTGGAGTGTGCACGTCGTGCATGTTACGTATTGCATAGATGCCATTCGTAATCAATACAAGTTCACATGATTAACTGGGGCAACTCTGGTCGATAGTGATTCTGTTGATTAGAGTCGTTTATGGTTGCTGACTTCGCTAGAATCTTTTAATGATGTCTTTCGTTACTATACCTTTACATTTTCTACAGTATGCTTGTGTGGTTTTACAGTACACCTTATCTTCGTCAGGCCATAGCAATCAAACTTAACTGAGTGATTTTCATATAGTCGTCAGCTGTTCAACGTTCATCAAAGAACGGCCACTTCGTTGTTGATCTTCCTTTTTTTTTTCACTGCAGCTAATCTGCTCTTTTGTATTTACGGCTTCATTGGTGACAAATGCACGATTAGCTGTTTGTGTGTGACGATTAATCGTCGTTAAGCGACATGTCGTTGATTTCTCGAATTTATCTGTTCTGACTTTTCCATGTTAGACATACGGGCAATGCTGGCAGCAGTGAGATGCGCCAAGTGGAGCACGCAGTTACCATTAAAACTACAATCAAGGTATGTCTTGCTTCGTACAGATAATGACTTATTTATGCAATTTATATCCATAACATTAGCAAAATATTGATGTATTTTGGAAGGAATCGATTTAATAGTTATTCGAGACAAATAGCTCCTCTTAGAGAATGGCATTGTGAGTCGGTGAAAGTGCATCGGCTGAAGTGTTGGAATGTATGGTTAACGTTCTTGGCGCAATATAGCTATTATCAGCGGGTTTTAATTCTTCTAAATGCAATCAAAGATCAGCAAGATGCCGCTAAACATCTGCATAAAACTTTATTCTCGCTGGATATTTAGACTGAGGAGATTGAACTCAGTGAGGTAGTACATCTGTAGTGTAAATCACATTAATTCGAATGACATTCATTACTCGGTCATGCCTCGCCATCGTTTGCCTTGTTGAATGTCAACTCTTCATCTAAGTATGGGTCGTTTATAACCAAAAAATTTTATCTGTATGGCCCTTACCTTGCCCGTTCGGTTAAAACATCATAGATTAACTGAACTCTTATGCAAACTCGTATATATAAGCCGAAGAAAAACTCCATGTAGTAACTGCCATAAAAATCCTCTAACAGCTGACAGCTCAAATTTTGATGATAGAGGATAGATTTATGAAAAATTTGAACATCTTATAGAAACTGATCGCTTAAAAAAAATTTTAATTTTGCGTCTTTCGATTTACATTATTCTTCCGACCGCCAGGCTTCTGGTAAGTTTTCCGGGCAGTTGTCTATCCGTAATGGTCACGAGGGCTGTTTAGTGACATTTGTTTCTCGACTCTACTCATATAATGTTGAACACGAATGGCTTAAGCATTGAGGAAAACATTTTCACTTTGGTTTCATCATATTGATGATGTTGTAGATTGGCGAGCGATGTTCCACATGATGCATTCGCGGTGGTAATCGGCGGTGGGGTAGCGGGAACGTCGGTCGCCTACCACCTCACCAAACGAAATATCAAGGAGGTGGTCGTGCTCGAGAAGGGTAAACTCGCTTCCGGAACCACTTTTCATTCGGTTCGTTCTTGCTTTTCTCGTTCCACTCCAACATTATTGTACTAGCAGAATTCGGTCGCGTTTTTATGTTGCAGATAAAATGAGCTAAAACGAATAAGAATGCTAACAGTCGCGTTGGAATGGAAGAGCGATTTGTAAGAATTGCAAAAATCTGAATGGAGGCTGTTCGCTAGCAACTATTTGGCATTGTGATGCGAACATGCCCTTACCTTTGCGTCCACTTTCAACTTTGTTTATTGGCTTTTTGTTTTATCACTACAGTTTTAGGGTGCTTTATTCAGTTTGTCGGCCATCAAATAAAAAATTGTTCGCAGATTTATGCTGTAGCTGTGAACGTGATTCTTTGATGATAGTTCTCGATTATTAGATTGATGTCACTTTCAATTTTTAAACAGTCATTTCAGTCAACAACAAACGAAATGCCATTTCGAATACGCGTCCGTTAATATAGCTGAACAGCTTTTGGGCTGCGGAAAAAATCACTGCAACCTAAAATTATTCGTCATTGATTAATAGTGTGAGTTTTGCAAACTGAGTGAGCGTGCTCAACATGTTCCCCTTGTTTCATCAGAACTTCCACGTTTGCAGAATGCTGATATGATGCAAATTGCTAAAACAGTTACGTAAGTTGACAGTGTGATAAGCATGCGGTGTTTTATGTTACAGATACGTTGAGCGAGCAACCATTTAGCGAACACATCAGTTTTAACACCCCTTGCATATTACTTATGTTGGTAGGTAAAGTGATTTATGGAGGCGTTTTTTTTTTACTGTTTTGGCCGAAAAAATGGCATCAAATTTAACTGTGGCGCCTCTCCCTGAAGCTAACGAATTATAAGTTCTTTTGTTTGTAACTCCCTTTAGCTTAGGAGTCCTACATGTCTTGAGTCTTAAAATCGCGCCTTTATGGCAGTTATCAATTTCTCTCTGGAAAGTTTGTCTGCTAGAGCTGTCGTGCTTAAGAGCCTATATTTCTAATGAGTGGCTGGGTAAGTAGTCAAAGGTCAGGCTTGGCAAAAAAAAATGGCATCAAATTTAACTGTGGCGTCAAATTTGTTACAAACATAACATCAAATTTTGTTTGTAACTCCCTTTAGCTTAGGAGTCCTACATGTCTTGAGTCTTAAAGTCGCGCCTTTATGGCAGTTATCAATTTCTCTCTGGAAAGTTTGTCTGCTAGAGCTGTCGTGCTTAAGAGCCTATATTTCTAATGAGTGGCTGGGTAAGTAGTCAAAGGTCAGGCAGAAGTGGCAGGTCGAGTGATACTAAACTGTTTCCACTCACCCTTTCCACTGTCTTCATTCGTGTACGCGTTCCTCACAGATTTCACAGAAACGTTCGGTGGGATATTATAGTGAATCCCGTCTTCATCACTTCTTGCAATTTCTTCACATCGCTTCTTGCTACCTGGCAATTTCAGAAGTTTATTTTTAAGCAAACGATTTTCAATGCGAAAATTTAACACAAAAATAAAGAAATTAGAAGGGACTGCGCAAAACAGAAAGTGTGTTTCTAAAATGCAGTGGAACGCAAGAAAGGAAAGATGAGCTGAAGAAAAGGAAATTGCTCATACGCATACTTTTTAAATCTAATTATTTTGGCGAAAAATGACTGGGGACTGCAGAAATGTAAACATGCTCACGTAATATTTAGAATTAGGTTTTGATGGATTGAGTTCTGTGTTTGAATATGAGTGTCACTTGAATTTAGCTTTTTTTTTTTTTGAAACTCTTCAGGCATTCACAGCCTTCTTATCATTCAGACAGTCACATTTCAGGCATAATCTAGTGAGTTATATAATGTTTTCCTATGATTACAATTCAAGAACACGTTTAGTTTCGTTCTTTCAAACGAAATTTCAAATATTCAACTCCTAAACTTCAACATTTGTTTTTTAAAAAAATATGTCAGTTACTCGTATATTTGGTGAGATAAAATTTTTGTTCGGCACAAAACTTATTTAGTCTGAAAAAGTTGTCCCATGCTTTCAGAACAAATCGTTTAGTATTGATGATATTTTTTTTTCCAAAGTTGGAATGTGCGCAGCAGGAAATCGCCCATTAAGAAACATTAAAATGACTGTTTCAAATATGATATAGGTGATCGGCATAGTGCGCTTCGAGGTGACCCAGCTTCGATGTGATGCCGCTTTTCTTTATATAGGTGACCCCCGTTTCACTGTTATCCCCTCTCTGTCATTTTTCATCTCATCGCTTCCCCGGAACATTTTATTGTTATTGAGTAGTTGCGTTCGTCTACTCGGCAGCGTATCAGTGATGTTTGTTAAGGCACGTGCAGTGGATGCAGCTGTTTTTTTTTCCAAAAGATTGTACATTGTTGTTCTTTTAGTTATCGGTTTTGCAGTTTCAATACTTACCAATCCTCCTTCATGTGTCAATTAGCTGTATTGTCCATGTTGTTCAATGCTGTTCGTTATTACGATCCTTCGTTATCATAACGTATTGCGTTTGAAAATAACATTTTTTTTTAAAATTTGTCTCAGGAGTAAGCAAGTTTTGAATTTTCAGCCTGGTCTAGTTAGCGCGAGTCATCCAGCGCATAGGTATAAACCGATATTGGCCTATTCGGTTGAACTGTACAGTCGGATCGGCAAAGAAACTGGCGAGGTTCTCTTGCTTTCTTCGATTTATTTTATCCAATAACCTGCTTCAAAACAGCTTAAAAATTTTCGAGATCAAAAATTAAGCAGTAACTGTTCCGCAGTCGACAAGACATCCTCACATATGTGAAACGGGAGATGGTGGATGAGGTCGCCGGTAGGGATTTTTTTGTTGGGATTTCAAACAGCGACCCATCCACTGATCTGTGATTTAGGTTTTTTATCGTTCTAGAATGAAATAAATGCGAAATTTGCGTTTCGAAATGTCGGCCTGTTGTCGCAGGTTTGAAAAACTTTGCAAACTGGCCTTCTTGAAAATTCCGATTCAGAATAACTTTTCATCGATTTAACTTAGTGTAACTTAGTGCTTCCACCTCTGAAGTCGTATTCGAGTCTCCGGCTTCAGCTTTTTAAGATTCGTAAGTGATGAGCTAGCTGATGCAATAAAAGATGAATCCAGATCTTATTCTGTCGAAAATCGTGTTAGAGATGAGGGCTCGAATCTTTGGCCAGTGTTGCTGTGGCAGTATTTTTATGGCATCAATCAGATATAAGTTTACCCCTTATGTGGTGGAGGGATTCGTAAGTCCATAGCCCAATGTTTGAAGTCGTAGCTCATTTGAGAAAAAAATGCGTATGTAGTTTTAGTGTAGAGAGGGGTGGACAAAAACGAGAAAATGGGATCACGAACGGTTTAAGCTGAAAGCAGCAGTTGAAACCAAGTACAGAAGAAGACGACGTAAGATGGGAGTGGGCAGGTCTGTGACATCCGTTAACTGCGTGATGAGTTACGGATGACGGGTTCAGCTTATTTTGAGGCAGATAGAATGGTTCCCGGAAATGTTATATTTTGTAAATCTGTATTTCATGAAAAGGTATCTCGTAACTTTCGGCTTGCTTATTCACCATTGAAAAGCTCGAAAAAGTGCAGCACTGTGAAATAGGATCTACATTTTCGATGAATTGAAGGCCATTAGCGACTGTGTATGTCAACGAAAAAGAAATGAAGGAAAATAACCCGTTTTTATTCAAATCGGCCTGTCTGTACGGTGTCTGCGTATGTGCGCAGCATGTATGTTTGCCTATGTATCTTTTTGCATTGAATACGTGAAGATGCAAGTTGAAAGGAATTTTTTAAAATCAATATTACAGATGTTTAGTGCCAGTTTCTATTTCATTTCTGCTTCATTTTGAGAAACGTTGAATTTCTGCATTGGACGTACTCTGAAAGACTTGTTTAAGTCCATCTTTCGTTGTTTTTTTTATGAGTACCGTTCATTCTCTGTTCACTTTTACAGTAATGGTTTCCATAATTACACTAATGGTTTCCATAAAATAGAAAGGAGTCGTTGCGAAATTAATTAAAAGTGACCTTGTAGTCATTTTAAAAGAAATTCAAATCATAGCATGCGTTTTTTAGGATGTCGATTTTGTGCAGACGGGTACTGTTCGCTTGGCAACAAACGAAACTAGAATGGAGGAATTCCGTCGATATGTCGCCCGTGACTATTTCCAGGTCGTGTACCTTCCCATCCTCAGCTTTAGGACATCATTGTGCTATTGCCAAGGATGTCTTTATAGTAACTGGTAAACTGGCACGCTATCATACGATGCCAAAAGTAGACCAACGTTTAGATGTGACATTCAGCTGTTTTGCAATGAATTAACCTTTGTCATTTTAAAAGAAATCGCTTATTCAGTGTACTTCACTTTCTTCACTGCGTTTCATATGTACGCGGTTGCTTTTCAGCGGCCTTTTCATTTCATATTATAGGTCACCATTCGATTGTCAAACCAATTTGAGTTCTTTTTGGATTCCATTCGATCGTTGTTTGCTTATCAGTTCACTGTGTTCATTTGTTCGTAAAACTTAATGCATAATCAAAAAGTTGCTATCTCGGTTAGAGGTGTAAGATTATGATTATATTGCAGTACTTTTCAAACTGAAAATATCTTTTCGAACAAGGATAATAACGACATTTAATTGTAGGAATAAATGTGTACTTCGTTACTCATTCGCGGCAAAGCTGAGGCAGCATATTACGTTCCACAAATATGCATTCTTTTCTCAAATCCGAAAGTATTGTAATATAAATATTACTGCTGTCATAAAGCGAGTTTCGGGTCACATAGATGGTCAACTGTACATATTGGATGGGGCAGAGTGGTATACATAGATTGATGCGCGCTACATCCAACCGCTACTCGTGCATAACTTTTGCAGTGTGTTCCCGAAGTGAGGAAGGATACGAATTTTGAAATCATCCCCTATAAATTGTCTCCTGTTAGAACTGGAATGGCGGTTTTTTTCCGCCCTGTTAGCATATCGTTTTAATTTGTATTAGTTATCCATCTATCAGCTTTCAAAACTACACAGCTAAATCTAGAGGGATGTTCTCACGTTTGAAATCCTTTCATAGAACATGCAAAATTATAATAATTTTGATTCTACATTTTTTGTTGAACACAAAACTGGTTGTGGTCTCGATCTATCTGTGTGACTGTCCACCCGTTGCTTTTGTTAGTTGAGGTTCCCAGGAAATCTGCAGGATTACGATCTGTTTGAAATGGATTGTAATTGTTTTTACTCGAAAGAACTCTAGACACTCAATTTCAGCTCATTATGCTCTGCTCCTTTTACACATTGCGTAAGATCAAAAACTAGTGTCGCAACGTTATGGAAGTGGACGACAGATTTTCCAGGGCAGATTGCTATCTCAGTTACTTTTCTTTTATATGGTTACGTTTCCAATAGTATCTTTTACTGGTGGCTTATTGCCAGATAAATCGCAACTGAAGGCACTTGTGTGGTCGGCGGTCAGTTCTCGTCATCAGAGGCATTCTGTTCTTGTAATGATGACTTTCTCACTGCACCCTCCCTCCTGCTTCTTAAATTCATCGCGTGAAGCTAACACCCTTAACTCTGGATCTGTTTGAAGTAGTAGGTCGATTACTTAGAACGTTTTCCTTCTCAGATAGCTTAAATTTTGAATTGGAATTTATCTGAGGAAACGATAGCTGCAGAAAGGAGACGTCTGTAAGACGTCGTTGATCAGCCGCGATGAAGTGAAGCGTTTGGCACCGATAGTCGATACGTCGAAAGTGCGCGGCGCACTCTACACGACCGGTGACGGATTTATCAACGCAAAAGCTCTCACGAGGGCGTTAGCGAAAGGAGCAGAGAAGGGCGGTGCTACTGTAATTGAACAGTGTCCTCCGTTCAAGATCGTCCCCCTCCCCAATGATGAATGGTTGGTACAATTGGAGGACGGACGAGAGATACGAACCAGGAACATTGTCAACGCTGCTGGTTAGCGAATTTTTATGGGCCAGGTGATGTATTTATGGGTTTTGCTTGCCTCCTTTCCTCGCATTTTTTTCGAGAAATTTAATTTAATTTTTCGCAAGTTGAAATGCTGCTGTTCATTCGTTCGTTGGTGATCATTTATCGAGAATTATTTTAGTTTCTGTTCGATTTTGCCTTATTCTTTACTCCGAACGCAAATTTAGAGTAAGAAAGAGAGGGAGCTGTAGCGGTTGGAAAAATTCTGTCTGCGTGTTTATAATGATACGTCGAATGTTTCTGTTATCGGATGGATGCAGTGTGCATAATTGTTTTAATGAAAAGAGAAGTCGGCATTTCATCGGCAAATTGTTTAGAATGTAAGAGATTTTTATCGTACAATCGCACACTGGAACAATGCACAAATGTCAGATAGAGAAGTGAGTACACTTCTTTGGTAACTCATGATAATCACTGGTAATCACTGACGTTTAATGGAGTGTAGAATTTAAAAAAAAAAGAAAAATTTCGTTACTTTACCAAAAGAACCCAGATGAATGTTTTGCCAAATACCACAGTTAACTAACTATTTGACGTTTCGAATGAACCGTAACAATTATATAAATGAGGAAGTTTCAGGCTTATGGGCCAATGAAGTGGCCAAGTTAACTGGCTATGACGTCCCCGTTGTTCATATTGAACATCAGTATGCGTCGATTGGGCCTATTCCTGAGGCGAGTTTGTTATTGCCTTTCAGAATGCTGCTGTTTGCTTTTGAGTTGACTTAGTTGACTTTCTTGTCTTTTGCTAAACGTCATAACAATAATATGTTGTTACTACGGCTGCAAGAATGTTGCGAATGGTGTGTGCTTTGTAAAAGACGTTATATGGACTAGCACACTAAAATGATGTGAAATTTGAAAGTGCGGTAAAAGCCATCTCATAAATAAATAGGGAAAAAAAGGACGTGTCGAGAGCTTGGCTCACTTTCAAATCTGACGATAGTGAGTATGAATTTTTAACGACTTTTCAGGCGTTGAACTGTGCGAATGGATAATGCATGTTTTATATAAACCGTTCGAATAGCGACGTTTTCTCATCAATGATTGTAATTAAAGGTTGGTCAGCTGGAGAATCTCCCGGCTATTATCGATCACGACAGCACTTTTTATGTACGTCGGCATGGTGAAAACCTACTGTTCGGTGGTTTTGAGGGGCGTGCTTCTGATGTTACTATTCGTGAGGACTGGATAGAGAAAATGCCGCAAGGTAAGCGCAGTCTTAGAATATTCGTCTTAGAAACGACTTTCACCAATGTCACCTCTACCAATCCAATCAAACTCCACACTGCGGTGCCGTTCGCTTTTCTTAGGTCATCTTATTCATCTATTATTTGCATTATTATAGCGGGAATTTTGCTTATTTAGTAGCGTTATCTGTAACTGCAGTTGTAATTAAGTTTAGTACGAATTCGCGTGGCCAATTTACAAGCCAACTTTCGTCATCGAGCTGCCTTTGCCGAGACCAAGATTCCCGTTATTATCACTTTGGTCCATTGGTCCTGCTCTGGGAATGAGGGCGGAAGTGAGTGAAAATCTCCAGTGTCAACGATTCTACTGTTCACTTTAAGTATTTCGGCGCAAGTGGCGTGTAATTTCTATATCAAGATGGATGTGCATTGAGTTGCAGTGCAATGAAAGTCAATCTTCTGATTAATTTTTCTTGCATCGTAAGTAGTGGTGGTGTGTCGATGCGTTCTGCTATTACTAAAGTCAAGTTTAGGTATTTGCTGAAGTGCGTTTTCGTGAGGCATTGTTTTTGGAGAATCCAAAATTGCAAGGTCCGCTTCAGCTGAATTTTTCGAGATTGTTGCGCAGTCGGCTTATGCTAATTCTTATTTGTACTTTTCTTAAAGACGCAACAGTTAAACCGAATTTCGAACGTCTGGATGAGGCTTACAAGAGCGCATGTGATTTAATTCCTGGATTGGATGGTGCATCGGTGGAGGCGAAAGCTTCAGCGTTCACAATGACTGCTGACGGGTATCCACTGGTAGGACCAATCAGCTGGAAACAAAACTACTGGCTTCAGGTCGAATAGTTTATCCCTGCTTCTGTCAAACTGTCCGCTTCCAGCCTCTTCATTGCTTACTTAGCGTGATGGGTGCTCTGAAATAGGCACTCGTTCAAAAGTTCATTAAAATTTCAAGCACTCTGCTCGTAAATTTGTTGTATGGTTGAAAAAAAGGAAAGATTAAACTTTGTTTCCAGTGGAAAAAAATGAGTATATTTTCATGCGTTTAATGAACAGTATTTCGCCATATGTAAGAAGTGAATATCTTTAACTTTTTTTTTCAGCTTTCCTTATGCAGGTTTTCAAGGAAACACTAAATTAGCCGTTCAGTTAATCATCACAGAACCGTGGAAAGGAATTTGTTCCCAATTCTCCTCGGCTTTTTTCCTATTCGCTTTTGCAATCTTCTGTTTTGCATTGTTGCACATTTCTTCTGACGTTGCTTTCTGCACATTTTTTCTTAGAGCACTTTTGCTTTAAAAAAATGCTTTTATGTTTTATTACTCTTTGATAATGAGTTAGTAATATGCAAATCAATTTCGGGCCATTGACTTTGACAAGTAAAACGGTTTTAGTCGGGCTACTTCGATGGTGTTTCGAGCGGCGGTGGTGTCGGCAAATATTTGGCAGACTGGATCGTCGATGGCGAACCTCCATCTGAGTTGTTTGACACAGATGCAAACAGGTTGTTTTTTGTTGCATTTTATCTCCTCCTATCTGTCCTTAGAGTTCTTTGGTCCAGCATTTTTTCTTTTTCATAGTTTAGGTGTTCAGAATATCTGGTAAGGTTTTTTTGTTTGTGAAATGGCCAGAATCCTGAAACAGCTTTGTTTACTACAGCGTTATTCATACTCAGAAGTTTTTCTTTTCGAATCGTTGCTGTAACAGTTGTGCTGAACAATTTGGGTTTTTATTTTTAAGGACTTTGTGGAGATGATTTTGTGAAGGCGATGGTATCATGGCGAGGCAGCTCAGATAACTTGGCGAAACTCGAGTTCTTTTTTTGAAGTATAAAAAATGAATATTCAGCTGTTTGAGGTGCTCTATAATAGTACTTTGGAGGGCTGCCCGTTTTTTTCTTCCCTTTGAAAACTTCATTTGAACATATTGTATAACTGCATACATCGTTAAGCTGTGGAATTGTGTGGTTTTGTTTCTTCTTCTGGATGTTGTCTTTTTTTTCTCGTTTTAGGTTCGACCGGTGGACGGATCGTGAATTTTTAATTGAAAAGAGTCGCGAGACGTACTCGATGTTCTACAATTGGTCATATACGAACCGGCCTGGTGGGCGACCTACGGAACGTGTTAGCGGTGTATATGCACGTCTTGTCAAGGAGGGTGGCGTCTTCTCCTTTAGAAATGGATGGGAGGTGAGTTTTATTACTCCCTAAATAGTACGCATCTTCGGTTGTCCCACGTTCCTATCAAGCTTAGTAAAAGTGGAGCTAAATGTGAAGATGGTGATAGATTCATTCATGCAGTCGTATGCTGCATTTCATTGTTTCGATGTTTTCTTGAGTTGCACGAAAGTACCACAATAGCTTTCCATTCCTCCGAATTCGACGACATTATTACAATTCCGTTACATTTCCTCGAATTAGGTATGATTTTGACATTTTATGTATTGTCAAATAGCTAAAGTTTAGCGAAGATATATGGAAATATGGATGTTTTATTGTGGAATCCTTAGCTTCTCGACCGAGCGAGCTTAAAGCTTAAGTCAGAAAGTATCAAGCGAATGAGACGAAGTCGATATTTTCGGTAACAAGAAATCCGTTATCGCAGTTCGGTTGCTGAAGTATCGTGCCAGATATTCTGCGTTAAGACTTTAGCTGTCGACCGCATCAACTCCAGAACTTTATGGATTAAGATTTAACTTAATGTAGCATATTTAAGGTTGCTCAAGCCTTTTCTGTGCAAGATGAACCGCAATTGCCGTCTATGATTCGGGAATATCAAATGGTCACCAACAAATGCGGTATCATCGACTTGTCGTGGAAAGGAAAAATTGAGGTGTATCTCTTTTTTTTTTGCTCTACTGCTAGTTAACTGAAAAATTTCCCGTTGTTCCTTATCATTAGATGAAATTGTAGTAGTCTGAATATGAAATATATCAGGAACGACTCGTTGTTTTGATAAGTGGTTGGGGTTTTGTATTTTATACGACTTAGAATGAAACATTCTGTAGGATGGACGATAAGCGCCTCCATGTAATGTTGCCTAGGACGACGTGAAACTGAAAGCGCTTCTCAAATTGGCATGCGCCGTGGCATTTCGCTTCTGCTTTTTGCCTTTTAGAAGATTCTGACTCTTTTTTCGAACGTGACAATACGCTGTTTGCCCCTTCATTTGTGAAGCAATAAAGATTGCGTCTCATAAGCGTTTTGCAAAAACAACTGACAAGATACATCAAACTCCTTTGTCAGTTATGTCTTTTGGCGGCATGGCATGACGGATCTCTCCCTTCTTCTTCTCCCCTTCCTCCCTCTCGTTCCCCTCCTCCCCCCTCTTTCTTAAGCGTAGCGGAGAATACGTCTTCCCCTCGACACAACCTCTTGGCATGAGCAACCGCATTCCTTAAAAATATTACGAAATACATCGAATTGCCTTGCGAAATGTGCCGCTGAGGAGGGGGTAAGAAAACGTCGGGCAGCACAGGTTCACCAATAGAAAGCTGCTATTGGTTCAACCAAAGTTCACCAAATGCCCAGATTCCAATGACTTTGCTGAGGTTGAATGATAAGCGCGGTTAGAAGGACTCGACGACGGAGTAATTTTGTCTCTGTGGCTTTTATGGCTTTTCCAGCGTTGACTCGAGAAGTCACAGAGAACCTCTTCATTACATTCGTGTCTGAGACCTGGCTTTTTTAAAAAAAAGATTGGTGGGATCCAAAGGTTGTGCTGCACGATGGGCCTGAAGCGTTGTGTTCACACACAAAAAAAAGTTATGCTTTAACCGTTTCGCTTAAACGATCTGTGCCGTAAATTCCTTTGGAAATTAGGCTTGTTTAATTTTTTTTAAAATTGAAATGTACTTTGGTAAATTTTTGATTAGGATGAGTGTGGATGGATGATAATGAATAGTGAGGCAGAGTTATCAGCTAATGAAGTTAAGATGTTTCAGAGTGGTCACTTCAGAAGCTAAGAACAGATGTTAGTTTTAAAACGTTTTTATTCGCTTCTGATTGCAGGTACGCGGACCGGATGCAGAAGTATTCTTGGATCGAATATTGACGAATACCGTGCCTCCATTAGCTGCGATCACCTCCGGTCTGATGTTGACGCGACGCGGCAATTTGCTTGCCCCACTCAGAGTTTTTCATCACGATCAGTATAGGTATTCTTTTTACTGTGCTTAATTTACTGCTTTTATGGTTGTGTAGCGTTGCCATATCATTTCTGTTCATGTCATTTCTGCTTGCGTAATAAGCCGCTTAAAATTGCCATATTTGGCTAAAAAGAGTCAGTGAACGTGTTCGTGTAGATTTTGAAAATTGATCGAAAATTAAGAGTGTTTGCCTGCAGAAAAGTTGAAACAAATTTCACTCATTGAGAATGGTAACAAGCCTTCACTGGAAGACGCCTTAACAGAACGTTATATCCCAACTTGCCCCTAGACCCAGTTTGTCTTCCAATTTTTTTGAAAGCGGTGATATGGGAAGGTTATAATCGCATTTAAGGACAAACTTTATTCTGCTGACCGACCCGGAGAGGGAGTCACGCGATCTCTATTGGATCCAGAGAGCAGCCGATGAAATGAGAATGAAAGTTGAAATTTCTGCCGTTAGCGAATATCTCGCATCACTTGCTCTCGTTGGACCCTGCAGTCGTGATGTAAGTATTGCTTCTCCATACTTAAAATTGTACTAGTTGTTCGGTCAGGTTTTTTTGAGAAAGAAAAGGCAGCGAGTGTTGTTGGATAAATGAAAGAGGGCGAGTTTGACGGATATCAAACTGTGTAATCGGTATGGCAAAGACATATATACGTATTTGAGTATTTTAAGCTTTGCATGTATTATGATCATGAAAGAAAACGTTTCACAACAACATTTGTTCTGCTTCAAAAGGAAAAACTATCTTTCGAAAACGCATACCATGCGTGCAGTTTCACAGTGAGGGTTGTAATTTATATAGTGGTTTGGTTTTAAACGATTAAATATTAAGGTATTGCAAGAATTGACGAAGACAGACGTCTCAGACGCAGGTTTCCCGCAGCGAACAACCAAACTTCTGCGTTTGAAGAACGTGCCTGCGATTGCTGCGCGTACATCCACTTCTACTGGGCAACTTTCGTTTGAGTTCTTCCACAACAGGTGATTATTGAAGGAGATGATGTTTATACTTCGTTTGTCTCGCCTCTTGAGTCATACTGGATGGGGATGGGTATGCTTGCTTGTTATTTGAATCACTGAGTACTTTAAATAATCTGTTTTTCTGAGTACTGCGGAAATTAACGGTGATGAATGCAAGTGTTATAAAGATGATGCAACTCCTGTTCATCGCGACGTTTTTTGAGCTATCTCTTCATGTCCTGCAAAAGACTCTTAAGAGCATCTTACGAGTTTTTCGTAGGGCGTAGAGGGAAGCATGGGATGTTAAAATAGGTTGCTAACGTTCGGGAGCATTTCACTGGACAAATTGCAGGGCTGACACTCTTAAGCTTTATAATGCGATAATGAATGAAGGTAACACCTACGGAATCGTCAATTTTGGTCAGGCGACACTGAATATGATGCGTCTAGAGCACGGCTTCAAACTCTGGGGCAGAGAGGTTAGCTCTATTAACCGCATTTATACATTAGAGACAGCGGAAGCTTGATCGATTTACCTAACGCCAAAAGGTTTTTCCTGTAGGAGAAATCCTTCCAAACCATTTGTGTTCGTTTCTGACCCCAGCGAACTTTATGGAATAGAACTCAATCGTCAAAATGGGTCTGCTGTTTTATACATGTATTAGGATTTCGATAAAGGGCATGTGATCTTGAGGCCGAAATTTGATTTATTAGCTCAAATATTCGAAATTTGAATCTCTGTTTTGAAACCCCTGTTATAGCAAGGTTTCTGCTTTTTTCAATGAGAATTTGGTTCACAATCTTCATGAAAACTTGAACTGGTTCACTCATAGGTAGAGGCTCACAGTTCTCTTAAAACTTCCATTAAACATTTAATTTTACCATTTTATCCTTTGGAAGGTTTATTTGAATGTTACTAGAGGTCCGGGCATAAACCAGCGTTATGTCGTCTGTTGCCTAATTTTTTGTATCTTTTAAATTTTTCAATTTTACTTTCCGATTATCTTGTGAGGCGTCGATTTCAGCTGACTTTGGATACGAATCCGTACGAGTGCGGTTTAGGTCATTTGGTTGACTTGAGCAAAAAGGATTTCATCGGGAAAGCGTCGGTGCTCGAGCTATCACATAAAAAATGGAGTAGAAAACAGGTAAACCTTTTCGCGTTTCCAGCATTTCAGCTATTGCTCATCTCACTGCTTCGTTCGCTTATCTTCCGTCGAAAGGTGCAAATATTTTATGCAAGCATTTTTAATTCATTCGCAACCTACATTTCACTTCATATTGCATTTAAAAGTTTGAATGTTTGGTGCATGCTAACTGGTTTGGCTGTTAAACGTTCTGCTGAACATGTCGGCTTTGCTGGGAGGTTTCTTAAAATACAAAAATGCATTTAGTCTTTGTTTTGTACTGTACTATATTCTATCTCCCAACTTTATTTTTAGTTCCTGTAGAAAACATGTTGAGATATTGTTACTCTGTACTGGGCGATTGCTATTAATAGATACTCAGATTGTGAAACTTCGCCCGGAAGGGGTGCACCAATGAAGGGTGGGCCGAGCTCACGAAGATTCGGAAAACTTGAGCCCAATAGGGTTCCGGGAAAAAAACTTGAGCCCAATAGGGTTCCGGGAAAAAAGGAGGTGGGATAGGAGAGTTCCTGGCGTCAGCTTTCTTTCCCCTCTTCCCACTCATGACTCGATCGTCGCGGAATGCAGCTAACATTTGATTGCCTATATCTCCCTACTCTTCTATTCAAGTAGTTGCCGTCAGTTTTTCCCACGCAGAAGCGTTTCAGTTTTTTGTGGCCAGTGAGCACCATACATTTTTTGCTTTTTTAAGGTACTGCTGACATGCGATCCCTTAGAAGGAGTGCAAGATTGGGCAAGCGTGCCTAAAGGCATGGAAGTGATCAGGAAAGAAGGAGCTGAGGAGGTTCATTTTTAATTACGTTTTTGAACTTTGAAAAGGATCCCTTGTTCATGAGGCGCGTAGTGATGATTCTAACTACATAAATTATAATGATGGAGATGGCATCAGCGCAGATATGGAAGTTGCTGATTATTCGCCGTTTCGGCGTAACCCCATCGTCTTTAGTGAAAAACACAATGTGCTAAGAGTTTTTACGTTCTTGCCATTTAATTTTGTATGTTTTTTTCAACTTCATCTCAATTTGTAAATTTTATACAATAATTATTTTGATCCTCCTTAACACCGTATCATTTTTTTGAAATAGTAGATGTTTCAACTTTAGGGAATCCCGTTGGCATCTTGTGAACAGTCGTTTCTGTTGGTAGCGTGTATTTCAGCGAGCAAAGAAAACGGCCCATAGCAAAGAGTTTGATCGCGAAATGCCTATATGTGTTTGTCATCAACATATATTCGCTTCAAAAGCCGATTAATTACTTGTTGTATTGGCGGAGAGCTATGGTTCGATATCGCCTTACGCAATACGTGTAAATTTCAGTTCCCCGTTGAGCATATTTCATTCTGTTCTGTCCAACTGCGCATAAAAAGTTGCGTAGAATAGCATAAGATCGAATCGGCATGCCACTGTTGCGGCGGCAATTTCTTTCGTCAATTCTTATATCTCAGCAGTTGTTTAGACACATATTTCTAATCGGTTTTTTTGCAGCGGATAGGGCAGATAACGTCAGGTACATACAGTGTTCGTCTGCATCGTCCGCTTGCATATGCTTGGGTGAACTCGAATATCACCACCGATGATGCTGTATGTTACCATCTATTTCTTCTGTAAAGAAAAAGGGGCACTTTTGTGCAGATTGTTCGGCAGAGGCAGGATGGTTAAACCTACTGTAACTGTTTTATAGCAGCCCCCTGAGATTTAGTCTTTCAACAATAGGATGTTCACCGTGCAGTTTATCGTGGTTCCCGCGTATGCTGGTGTGACAGTATCAAATGGCGTGATAATTTATAAGCCGTACCACTACCATACAGTACGCTTTGCTAGTAGATATGAGAAGTGAGAGAGTGTAGGCTGCAAGTGACACTTGATAACACGATAAAGTTTAGATAAAACATTCTTTATCAGACATTAATGTGCGCATGTAATTTATTGCTATATGACTAACTTTCTTATAAAAAGCTACGAAAGAACTCACAGTACAGCAGAACTTGAAGGTCATCTATAGTCGTTTCATGTTTAAGGTAGGATATGTTAGTTGGCAAATGAAGTTTCTTTTGTCGATGCTTGCTTTGGCAGAATTTGACGTTTTTGTGGCAAGTGAAGAGGAGAAATCATTAAAATGTTGCAGCTTTTCGGTGCACGCCGGGGCGTTTCTAAATGTAGATTGTGTATGCCAGTGAATATACGAAAGAAGAGGGTTCTTCTATGTGTCTAAAACTGAGTCTTCTTTTTTTTTTTATGTCTGGAGGTTTAAGGCAGGAAGGGGGAGGGGAGAGGGAAGAGAGAAAAAGGGAGTGAAAAATACTCGGAGAATGCCATAATTGTTCCAGGTGCCAACTGAGGATTATATATTCACGTGATATGGTAGAGTTGTTTTCTATTCTAAGTTTAAACTGATTACAGTTGACAGTCGATATTGGGGGAATGCGTATTGGCGCCAGGATGTTGGACGGTCCTCCAGTTCCAGTGCCCGTCAATTAGTGACTGACGTTTGTGTGTATTTGAGAGCTGGACCATCATTATACCGATAATCCCATTGTTCCATGTGAACACTGATGAGTGCGATTCCCTTCAATTTTTCGTTGTTTCTTTTTTTTTTTTAACTATTCTGAGATGCCGGTTTTTCAGATATTCATAGTTCTTCAGTCTCAGATTGTTTTGAGGTGTTTAGTTTTTCCTCGACGTTTTTCACTGCTCTAATTGTGTCTTCTGTTCTTTGCGTGATGTACCATACTGTTAAGTTGGTGGTTTTTACTTTTCATTTCTAAAATGGTTATAGTTTAATAGTTAACAATTTTTTTTCATGTTTCAGTATAGTTTATTGTGTTTTACGCTGCAAGCATTTGTTTGTCCACAGTGGAGAGTACAGTCAGAGCTTGCTGTGCATGAGGTGATGTTGCGTTTTGTGCTTATCAGAGCGACTTCCTGATTTGGTGGAGGTGGATTTTCAGCGTGCAAAGTTTAACTTTCTTGAGGGTATGTTAACGGCAATCTAAGACAGCCTTTATCGTGCTTGTTTTATGGCTCGAGCACGTGTATAACGTGACTGAAGGATATGAGCACTAAGATAGGGAATTTTGTATTCTTTGAACTGGTTATGGATGCTTCTTTCTTGAACTACTAATATGATAGGAACAAAACGGATAGGATGTCATGAATTTAGAATTCATTAAAACATGGTTAACGCCTTATGTGATCAGGCGAGCATGGAATGCAACAATCGATAGAAATGCGGATGAAGGGGAATTCGAAAAATTGAGCCACATAAATCGTGGCAGATTGGTAACATATGCAATGCACTGTGTTTTACGAGGAATAAATGCGAATTGTGAAGTTCATCTGCTTGGATTGTACATTGGAACTGAAGCTGTTAATTTTTGATAGGTATTTAATTTTGTTCCGCAATGTTCTGATGTAAAGGTAGCTTTTTTATCTTGTTGATTGGAGTAGTAACGGTGTATGTCTGGAGGTTTAAGGCAGGAAGGGGGAGGGGAGAGGGAAGAGAGAAAAAGGGAGCGAAAAATACTCGGAGAATGCCATAATTGTTCCAGGTGCCAACTGAGGATTATATATTCACGTGATATGGTAGAGTTGTTTTCTATTCTAAGTTTAAACTGATTACAGTTGACAGTCGATATTGGGGGAATGCGTATTGGCGCCAGGATGTTGGACGGTCCTCCAGTTCCAGTGCCCGTCAATTAGTGACTGACGTTTGTGTGTATTTGAGAGCTGGACCATCATTATACCGATAATCCCATTGTTCCATGTGAACACTGATGAGTGCGATTCCCTTCAATTTTTCGTTGTTTCTTTTTTTTTTTTAACTATTCTGAGATGCCGGTTTTTCAGATATTCATAGTTCTTCAGTCTCAGATTGTTTTGAGGTGTTTAGTTTTTCCTCGACGTTTTTCACTGCTCTAATTGTGTCTTCTGTTCTTTGCGTGATGTACCATACTGTTAAGTTGGTGGTTTTTACTTTTCATTTCTAAAATGGTTATAGTTTAATAGTTAACAATTTTTTTTTCATGTTTCAGTATAGTTTATTGTGTTTTACGCTGCAAGCATTTGTTTGTCCACAGTGGAGAGTACAGTCAGAGCTTGCTGTGCATGAGGTGATGTTGCGTTTTGTGCTTATCAGAGCGACTTCCTGATTTGGTGGGGGTGGATTTTCAGCGTGCAAAGTTTAACTTTCTTGAGGGTATGTTAACGGCAATCTAAGACAGCCTTTATCGTGCTTGTTTTATGGCTCGAGCACGTGTATAACGTGACTGAAGGATATGAGCACTAAGATAGGGAATTTTGTATTCTTTGAACTGGTTATGGATGCTTCTTTCTTGAACTACTAATATGATAGGAACAAAACGGATAGGATGTCATGAATTTAGAATTCATTAAAACATGGTTAACGCCTTATGTGATCAGGCGAGCATGGAATGCAACAATCGATAGAAATGCGGATGAAGGGGAATTCGAAAAATTGAGCCACATAAATCGTGGCAGATTGGTAACATATGCAATGCACTGTGTTTTACGAGGAATAAATGCGAATTGTGAAGTTCATCTGCTTGGATTGTACATTGGAACTGAAGCTGTTAATTTTTGATAGGTATTTAATTTTGTTCCGCAATGTTCTGATGTAAAGGTAGCTTTTTTATCTTGTTGATTGGAGTAGTAACGGTGCTTGTCGTTTAATCTTTTGGACAACTCCGTTTTTTGACACTTCCATCACCTGTGTTGGTCGAATGAAAATTGTTTACGAGTATAGGCTATCTTACAGCGAAAGAGGAGTTCGTTATATCTGAGTGAGCTGTCACCAGCGGAAAGAAATGGCAACCCCACAGTGGCAGAGGTGGAGAATGGCAACTTGACAGTGCGGAAGCGGAGAACGGTCGGACACCGTGGTTGATGGGTGTTTGGTATAGCGATATATCGCTTTTTATGAGATGTGACGGCTTAAAAGTTATGAATTGGGTACTTCACAGGGGATGAGGATAGGTCAGGGCAGAGTCTATAGTACAGCAGCAATTTCAACCAATGTAAAATAGGTAGGCATATAAAACTGATCTGAGGATGGTTAAGTAAACTTTCTCACCTTTTTCTGCTGCAGTTCCATTTTAAGAAGTAGTGCAAAAAGCTCATAACTAGGCACGCGCAGAAAGAGCAATATCAACTGAGGGAGGCACTAAAGCGATCATCAGTTCCAGTTCTACTGCTCCGATTATTATTATCAGCTTGCAGAAATGCCTCGCTGAATATTGCCAGTCGCCGTTTAACTGGTGTGAAATATAAACTGCAAGACTAGTCGGCCCCTTACTCTATCTATGGCAATCGCACCATTAGCACTGTAAGTGCCAAAACATCCGTTGCTCCGTTTGTTAATGTGTCGTTTTGTTCATCGATCCTACGATGGCTTTCTCGTCAGACAACCGACACGTTCACTCCCTTTGATGTCGACGTTCATGTTGGTTTCTTACAATTAGAGACTTGCTTGGTTAGTGTTCCACATGGAACAGTTGAAGCACCGTGATGGTCATAGGTCAACTCAGAAACGAAGGCGAACGTCCCACCAGATTCCCACCATTAACACTTCACGAAGTTCGTTATTCGCGCTTATAATCCGTCTCCTCCTCTTTTCGTTTTTTTTTTTTTAGCCACCCTCTTTGTAATTCCTCTGTTCCATTCTATTCTTTCTCATGCACCTTCATTTACAGTCACAAGTCGTCACGACGAAGCCCATTGACGATTAGCGTAAATCACGCCAGCTGTCACGGTAAAAACTTTAGTTAAACGCTTGTATCTTCTCCCTTACGTACACAGCGTCTTCTGACTTACATTCCAAGGATCAGATGTTGACGTGTTTTTCAGATACAGTTAAGTTATGAAAGGAGTAACTGAAAATCTGCAATTGTCGTTATTATTTCGTTGCAGCGAAACGAATTGCCTTGTAATCTCGATTCAAGTGCTTTGGGATGAGAACGCTGTTAGCGGTGGATTATATTAGAGGTTACGGGTATATATCGCAGTCTGATGTAGTGTAGTTCCATGCGTTTAGCTCGGGAAAGAGCTGTACGACTTCGTATTAATACTCACAGTTGTCCGCCCACTCGAAGAGATCAGCCGCCAACGGTAGATTCGTATCCCACGTACGATTTGGGTTCTTGCATATGAATCTTCCGTCACGCTTGTCCCTATACTTTCGTCACAGCCATTTTTCGGGTGTTTCTTCCAGACGCAGGCACGAGAAAAATGTTGCCAGGTTCACTGGAGCATCGTTATCATGTGTCTACAAAAGTTCGCTGCCTCACGTTCATGGGCCGGGGTTTGCTTGGATTCTTCAGAGATGTCACTGGAGAGGGCAGCACGCGAATGCCGCCATTATGCAGGATTCACTTCATTGATCGCCTGCCTAGTCACCATGCTCGCAGCGGAATGTTGAAAATGTATTTGATTATTGAGCTGGAGAATTTGTTAAGATGTAGTTAGCTTTTTGTATGACTTCATTCATACTTGCGCGCTTACAGTAAGTAATTCTATCACTTTCAGATTTCCGTTCTGTTGCTGTTTTTGTTCAGCTTTTCTCCAAGCGTTTACGCAGTTTCCGTATGCTTTTTTGCCAAATTGCTTAGTGCACGCGTCATGCTTGTTGCATTGTTTGTTTGGTAATTTCAACTTGGGAATCACACAGGATGGCCTTTGGCTCCGACTGGCCAAGTTTTTTTTTTGCATATGTAGGGTACTTCGACAGTGGTCGATCGTAATCCGAGCTGAAGGAACGAACTTTCGATCGAAAATTTTTTTATACCGGTTGGCTGTGTCGAAACGCAAAAAGTTAGTGAATACATTTTCACCAACTGGTAGATTTTAACTTTTTGCACCACTCCAAAGGTGTTGGAAGTCGAGGCATCGATTGCTTCTCAATCGCATCAAAGCCTATTTCAGATTGGTGAAGAAAATTGTTTAATAAGGAGACGACAGAAGCCCGCATCTGCAGATTTTTTTTTTTAAAATTAGATGAACGATTATTACCCTGGTCAGCCAGTTTCTTCAGAAACAAAAAATCTCGCTTTTATATTCCTTGTTTAGTGAATTATCATGCATCCATAATATACAGTTACGCCCTCGCACTTGGTTAGATTTGAAACGTTCTCTGAAAAGCACACCACTGTGGCTATTATCAACGTATCTACGTATTCAATAAAAGCTTTTGCTCAGTTGTTAATTTCAGTATATTATATATATATATACATATATATTTATATATATATATACATATATACATATATGTATATATATATACATATATACATATATATATATATGTATATGTATATATATGATCATATTTGTGCTCACCTTTTTTTACTGTTTTGTTATGCATTTGTTGTTTTCTTGTCTGCTTCCTTTATTTAAAAAAATGAGAATTACATTAACAAATTTAAATATTCAAAAACAAATGACAAAGTGATAACATTAGAACCAAATGTTTTCATCTACACGAGAGATTGCTTATACTTTTGGTCCAAATTCGAACCTTTCAATATGGAAATAAACGTGAAAATTTTAACAATGATCAGCCATTAAGAAATACCGCCCTGCCGATAGCTTCGAACACTGGCAGGTGTAGCTGGAAATACCGAATTGTCTGTTGCCATTAAACAATGTAAACAGTCACACAATTCTAAAATGCAACAGCGCTCACCTCTAGCTACAAGAGGCAATGCCTACCGCTGAGCATGGTGATCGCGCATTGCCATGCAGTTTTAACGCATATTAACTATAACTTAAATAAACCGTGTCAAAACGATACAGAATTGACATGGTGTAGAACTTGTGAGGTTGCGGGTTCCATCGATAATTGGTTTACTTTGCATCTTATTGCGGTTTGCATAAAAGATGTTATACCATGTTATACTTGTGTCTCCTTACATCCTCACTCTCCGCCAATCTCTTGTCCCAACCCCCTTCCTCCGACCTCCAATAAGTTATTTTGAGCATGCTTACAACACTTAGCTTTCTGTGAGCTGAAGTTCGTGGAACTGTTAACTTCAGTGTTGTCTATGAGGTCAAAAAGATAAAGGCAATGGGGGAGGCGAGCAGAAAGACGGTTAAGCATATACGTACTCATTTGGCAGTTTTGATACGTGTTTACTGATGAAATGAGCCGAATTTCACCTGTTACTTCAAGACAATGGGAATGGCAGGATTTTTAGCAAATGGTCACGCATCTTTTTAGTGCTTGTCTTTTGCCAGCTGTTTCCCCGGTTTCGACGAACCTGTTTTACTTCGCTGACTTTTTATTCCTTATAAAGTTAGCATAACAGTGTCATTTTCTGAAGAAAGGTCTAACGAAGACGTCAGCAAATAGTTCTTTTAAAGTTCTTTAAGTTGACAAAGCGTTAACCTTACGAAGAAACATTTTATGTTATCTACACTTGCATAACATGCTCCTCCATGTGAGAGAACATGAAAAAACGTTCAAACTCCACATGCCTTTGTCGGGGCTCACATTTGCAGAGGATGTGCAGTCCATTAGGTGTGCAGTCGTACGCACAGAGCGACCATGCCATATAAGGTGTAGACAAAGAAACAAGTACTCACTATATTTCTTTTTATGCGTTTGTGGCTCAATAAAAAAAAATAAACATATTTTTGATAAGGCCTCAGAACATCTGAAATAATAGGAGAAAAAAAAGAAACAATGAAACGAGAAACTAATTAAGAGAGCTCTTCTAGTTGGCGCAGAGCAGCTCGCGACAACCTCTTTGTGTTATTGTCATTATCAATATTATTATTATCAGTGTCGTTTTGATGGCCATGCACAAATTTGCATAACGTCAAAACAAAACAATTAATCACGATGTTGCATTGTGGCACAGCGAATATCAGTCTCAGTTTGCTCGTCACGTTGCCAACACGCTTCTCCCCTAACAAACATCTACAACAACAAAAATAGTAGTAATAATATTTGCATAACATCTCTGTAAGCTGTGCACGGCCTATCCAATGCATATACTCACTTCCATCCGATATGTTCTGAGAATCGATCGATATATAAACCAATTCCACATATACTGCAGAATGCACGTAGCCACTGAACGGTCTACTAGAGTACAAAATATAATGTCAACAAACTTTTGAATCATATGACGAATAAAAACCCCATTTTTCACATCTCTATAGAAATTTAGGGGAAGGGGAGGGGTGTTTTTAAAAAGTTAATTAAAACGCACTTCCAACTCACATTCGCCAAGTAATGACTATGTGGGAAAGCGCAACGCAATTTCGGTAGCCTGCTTTTACCAATGGAGCTTTTTCTACTGAACCGCTCATCACAAGCACCATCTTTTTCCTAAATGTTCGATTCACACAGGCCCATCCATAAGTTTCGTTCGAAAACGTGCAGTGAGAAACCTCAGTTCAGCTGCATTAGCAGTTCGCCAATACATGCCCCCTATTATGAATGATTAAAAAAAAAGTTTATCCATAGTTTTATAAAGTAGCGAAGATACGTATCGAATGAGCCGTACAACATCTACATAGAGTGTAACTGTTTGTGAAATTCGAGCAAAGAGAGTGGAAGAGATTACTGCGGGCAGTGTTATACGCAATAGAAACGTTGGTGCGACACGGGTAGAAAGAAGAATAGAGAATTTTTTTAGAAGTTATTTTTGTTAAATTAAAAAAAAAAAACGCGTCGCACACATTCAAAGTCGTTTCTGTGCTGGAAAAAAAATTGAAAAAAAAACAGAAAGAATCAATCAATTAATAAATCAGAATTGGACAACTGTTTTTAGCACCAAAATATAACAAACAGATATTATGATCGACGTTCAACGCGTTCGCTTGTCGTAAGTGAGCAGTTTGTAGAAGAGCAACAATAGGAAAACGTTCGCAACTGCCAACATCAATGGTAACCTCCATCGAATCAGCCACGCCTATAACGCACTTCGCCAACTTTCACAAAAAAAAAAAAGTCTAAAACTATAGCTGTTAGCATGAAAGTGATATGATTATAAGGGTATGATCCGTTTTAAGTGATCACAATTTTTCAATGAAAATTTCAATCGTTTTCGACAAAACAGCACATCACTACTAATTCACTGTACAACTTTATTTCGCTATGCGAACGAATATGCAAGTGAATGTGTTGCATTTGATCGCTTTTACGAATGAAGTCTGTCAGAAAGAACACAATGCTATCCATTCTTCGCTACTGGCTTCTGATCTCGGCCATTGTGAATGTTTGACACGGAAAGAAGAGTAAAAACTATTAAGTACTGTGCACAGTTCAAGCTTATTTACCCCGACAAGTAAGATTAGAAGAATGTGCAAATGGAAGGGATGTAGCCGAATGGAACGTGTAAGCGAGAAAGCGTAGCAAATCGGACACTTAAGATGCGCGCCGTATGTCTGTTCAAACCCAGTTGCTCTATGAGGGCGCCTACTTGAATGTACGTTGCGCATAAGACGCGTACGGCAAACTGTGATCTCGATTTGTTTCGATTGAAGATGTCGAAGCTGTTGTTTTAGTTTGAATTTTAATACGTTTTCGGGCACTATGACAATTAGAAGGCTGGTAGAACCGGTGGGGTTGAAACACTTAGCGTAATTAGAATGCGACAGCACAATAAATTTAACTGACCCTAAATGCGGGATGAAATAAATATCGGAGCGGATTGCTCCTTAGCAATTGCTCCTCCTCAAGAAGACGCTGCATTTCCTGTCGCTGTTGAGAGGCTAGCCGTGCCGCCTCCTCCCGCCTCAGATAGACGCCCGTATTTTCCAACTCGGCCAGATTCGGTAGCGACCCGCGATTCTCACCGTCGCCCATTTCATGCGACATCACCTCTTCCACTCGCCGATCCCTCGCTGATGCGAGTGTCGAGCGCCTGTTCAAACCCTACAACAACCTAGTTTTCCGAACCTTTAAGGTAAACACCGCAGCTTGATACCACGATGTTGTCATAGTGATCCTCGTTCATTCAAAAAAAAACTGTACACCAAGAGACTCCAAACTAAATCGACTTATTGATACCACTGTAAAATGAACATTCCGTTGTACTCTGTTTCGTAATCTAAGCTCATTAAAGTTCTGCTTCCAAATATCAAAATTCGGCTTCCTGTCCTACCATCCATGTAACTAACTACACATAAAAACATGCCACAATTTTGATAGTGGATGCAAAAGTAGGAGATACATACCTAAGTTTCCCATTAGCATATGCAAGCTTACAATATATTTGTAAACAATAGTGAACGGAATCGCTACGCTTCATATAAATGGAGCGAGATTAGCAGAATCATTATTTCGTAGATGAGAAGGACAGAGTTTCAATAGAACCTGACTAATGTCGTGTACAGCGTCCGGCTGCCTGGTCAGAGAAGGTCGATTCCTACGCAGAAGTTTGGCGTGGCTCGGATTCGCAGCCATCATATACTGATCATAGTGGTCATCACTGAGAGACATTCTCGAGCTACTCTGCGTCGGGTTTATAATTTGGAACTAAAAAACAACAACCTCATAACTGCTCTAATGCACGAAAGGAACACTTCAACATCAACGTATAGGATGAAACGCTCGCTTAATGAACAAAATTCACCAACTTCATCCTGCATCCTTTAAAAGAAAGTTTAAGAAAGTGTTGTGCACGACAAGCCGAACTTCAATCTCAACAAAGTTTCAGCAGAAAAGCATTCTGAATGTGAGTGTTTGAAATTTTCGGACTGAGTATCGTTTGACGAGACGACTATTTACAAAATATGTTGGTTGCCTCCTTAATGCGTATATTTTCCGAAAGTGGCCAACGAACCAGCTGTTCCAGTTGCCATCGAAAATCGAAAGCATGCGAGCATGGGAAAACAAATCAGATCGAATATGTTGTATGCATTTCGTATTTCTTATCATTTTATTTGCAAGATTTGCGCCCGAAGTATAATAAGAAAAATGGTAAATTGAAAATAGCCTAAAAAGAGAGATAAAACTGAAAAGAAGTTTCAATTTCGTGACACTTTCTAGGCAGTTTCAGTGAATGCAGAAAAACCGCAAGGGAAATAACAAAAGAGTTTAAGTAAATTCGTTCAACTTTTTTTCACGATTTTCTGTACGAACCAATTCCTCGGTGATGTACTTGAATTTGCAACAGGTAAACCTAAAAACCATATTCTGAGGTAATCTTTGCGAAGAAATGTATCAAGAGAATGCAATTTTCAAGACATTCAGCCATTTATGCCACTGAATAATTACTACATTTCATCTACCGCATATTCTTGTGAATGTTCGCAAAATCTCTTCATGCACAAAAGATCGCTAAATAATTTAAAGGAGCTAGCGAGGAATAAGTCGGTCTTTTTCTTGCAAGCCATTTTTTATGCTGCTCTTTCCACTCATTGAAACTCTTCCTGAAAATGCTTGAAATTTGAGTATTTTTGTATTTTTGCAGTTTTATCTCTCTAGCTGAATTAGTTCTATTTAACGATCTATTTCAAGGAAGTTACGCCTGAAATTCCAGACAACCTAGGCTTTCAGTTAGTGGCTGCACAATTTGCACTTTTGTGTTTGCGACAGTTCCTCAAAGTTTCGCGCCGATTAATTTATACGGTGAGGACATTTTGTGTCTTTACGATTATACGATTCAATGAGATTTACGCAGCGCCCATTCTCAGTTGCACAATACTCCTAAGTAACATTTGTCCCTAACACTACAAAGAATAAACTGGGTAAGTAATCGCAAATTTTTAATTCATGCACACCAAAACTAGGAACCGAGTGCAACGTTTACCGCGATAAAGCACATTTGTTGTTTCCACACAACTAAAACTGAAAGCCACCACTGCACGTAGGCAATAGCTGCAAATGCTATTTTTTTAAGAGTATTTTTTCGCCGACGCACAATATTGACATGAACTATTGTAAAAGTGGCGCTTAGGTCTCATAAAAATGCTTGTAACGATTAAAGATGTGAATTTACGACAGGACAAGCATTTCAAAATTGGATTGTGTTGTTGTGGCAGTTCCCTTATTTTTTTCGTTGGAACGATTAATCAATTTTTTTTCATATATTAGATATGCTTATGCAATGCTTAATGCAGAATATTAAAATCTATGTGATTTCGGGATCATAAATAGAAAATAAGCGTTCCGTAATACGGTGAGATAACAACTGCTGCACAAGTGCAGATTATATGCTAGGAGCTGGGAGAGGAGGAGGGGGAAGGTTCACAAATACGATATAGGCCTAAAATCTGCCATAACATAACAATTTGTAAAGCAATATGCTGGATACTGAACTACGTTGTTTGTGACTAGTTGTGCCATCACCAAATGATCAGATGAGAAACGATGAGCTGAACTCACTGGAGAGGTATTCTTAGCGGGTAGTGCAGGTGAGGGGGGCGTTGAGGGATCGAACGATGAGTGCTGTGCGATGTTCTCAATGGTGACTTGCTGCTGTTGCTGTTGGGGCGAGGGTTGTTGCTGTTGTTGCAGGATTTGCAGATCGTTGGATTGGTTCTTTTCACCGAATTCGGAGCCATGTGCGAGATTATGTGCCATCACGTTGTGCTGCTGCTGTTGCTGCACTTGTTGGTAGTGCGGCTGTTGCTGATAAAACTGTTGCGGTTGTTGCACAACGTTCATCGGCGACACTGCATTCGAAAGGCTCATCATAGTCTGTTGCTGTAATTGGATATTTTGTTGGCATTGTGGCTGCTGGTATGCGCCGATGTTAGACGACTGCATTGGCGAGGAAATGGGTGTTGGAGGCGAGTTAAGGACCACAATATCGTCGGCGTTTGTGGATATATCATAGAGTTGTGGGTCGTGAATCTGCTGCGATTGTGATAACATTTTGGGTGGTGCGGTGGGCATATTCGATTCGAACGAGACGTGATTCGCATGGTTTTGCAGACGATTCATGCGGATCACCTCTGTGCCAGGCTGCTTAAACTCGGGTGCGAACTGCTTTGCGCATATGCGCGCGGTATCGGAGTCCTCTCGCGCCTGCGTCGCCACGAACTCCGCTTGCTCTGATCGTTCTCGTGCTGTCGCAGTACGTGAGATTGCAATATCAGCCTGCAAAGGGGCGCTCATTAATCGAGAAAATTTTTCTGCTTAGCTTCCTTAGTGCATGCTACGTCTAAGGATGACATCCGTGCAGATATCCATAAATTTGTAGTTAACGTGGCTGATAGATTTTATTCGAAGGACACGAGTTCACCTGCCTCAAAGTACATGGACCTGTAATGCAAATGACGTTCACAGTTTTCCTACAGAAAACCTGAATTTCCTAAATCGGAAGTTGCAAAAAAAATTGTGCAATATCAAATTCTATTGTGCTACAAGTTTAAATATGCTGAGCTTTAGCAGGCTGATTAAATAAACATTAAATTCAGCTCCATTTCCTTTGCTGTTTAACAGGAGCGCTGAAACGATGGAAATCGAATTGATCGTATAGAGTTTTTAATGAAAGTGTTTTAGCAGTAAGTCGTCAACGGGTGCAAAGGGATCGGTGAATAATCCTTCGCATTCACCTAAGAAACTACCTCATGGCCTATAAAATACGGTGTTCTACAGGGATCGCTTGCCGTTCCGCTTACACATCCTGAAAGGACGGATTTGTTTCAGAGACTTTCGTGCAGTGACTTAAATTTGGCTGGGGTGAAAAAACTGGCACACTTTTGCGGAGCTATGTAATCAGCCAAGCATCTCCATCTTTTCAAGGAAGGACTGCAGATATATTATTGACGCATTCGTAGGCTGATCATCGCATTATAAATCTCCTGGTACCTCTCATCCCCTCAGTACAGCTGAAGACACATATGAATATCGTTTGAAATACCTTTTGCTGCGCGATCGTAGCAGCCCGATTCGCCGCATCAACGGCGTTCTCGACACGTTCTTTGATTTTAGAGGAGCGAACGAAAAGAAGTCCTTTCTTCCTGTTCGAACATATTAATATGTTGTTCTTATACTTGCCCTCTTCTCTCCTGTAAAGTTCACTTATGAAAGCGTCACGCGGCTTTGGATATTTCATGCTTCTATATGACTGGGAGATTCTCAGAGATTCGGATTTTCACGAAAGATTCTTCCAGCAAAATTTACTCCATTCAAATGCTTACCGTAAAAATATATGCTCTATGGACAGTAGAAATCCACTGCGTTCGTCTAAATCCTAAATCGGCCCTTTGATCTTCTACAAAAAAAATTTGTTTCAACGAACTTTAGGAAAAAATTGACAGTTTGGATTCTTAGTCCAATAAGACGATTTTCAACTCCCACACTATCGTCAAGTCCGTTAATTTTATTCCAATCAGAAATTCCTTTACCCCCTGAATTCTTTAAATCTATAGATGAGAAAACCATCGCTTTGATTTGACGTGCCCTGGTAATACCCAATTTAAAAAAAAAAAGCTCATCGTGGGTGGCCGATATCAATAATGTTTTGTAATGTTTTAAACGTTGGCGCAACTTTTTTTCTCCGAAGAGTTGCTTGTGAGTCTTCTTTGAATTTGTTTTGAGTAGCGTCATAATGAACGAACGTACGCACCATATACTGCGATAACGAGGCATAAATAAAATCTAGAAGTGTCACTTTCATATTTTCACATTTTGTTACCACCGTTTCCTCATACTAACGCCTTGCAGCTTCTTGACTTCAACTATCTTGAGCGAGGAACAGTTTTGAAAACAGGCAAGCCATTTGTGTGGAAGGAAATTCACCGGATGCAACACGAAGAAAAAGCATGGGCAACCCTTCCTCTTGTTAGTGAAAAGGAATGACGAAAAGTTCTGGTCATGAGGACTTTCTCTTCTCTAAAATAAACTCACACAGGTATAAAGCTCGACAAACCCTTTTCCTTTTGCAGGTGAATAGTACTGTTTCATTAATTGCATATATTTTTGTTAACCAAAGAAATTTATTTTAGAAAAATTAGAGGAACGTACGTTCCATCTTTAAAAGACGTAATTCCGTATCCGCATTTCCTATTATTGAACCATTCGCCTTCGTATTTGAGGCCGTCGCTTCGCTCGCAAACCCCGAACCCACACCGTTTGTCGTTCTTCCACTCGCCTTTATAAGTTTCAGTCGTATTCGCGTCAATATGCTCCTCCTTGATCGACTAATCATTAGACAGAGAGCAGCTTGTTGGCAACCTTACGCTATCTTTATATAAGCTAGGAAATAAGCAATAAAGCTCCTCTGGGCTCTCATTCTTTTTTAAAACTTGTTCACGAATCTGTGACAAGTCATTAATTTTTCTGTGTATGCGGACGAAAATACGTACAAGATATTTGACGCCTCACAGACAACAATGTGCAGAAATGCACAACGGAAATGGGTTCTTTCAGATGGATTTATTCGAATTACAGTATGGTTAATGATAATGAGAGCAACATCTGTATTAAGTTAATCCTTTTCACAAATCTAAGGCCCGTGTCCACTCGTGACGGTTGCACAACATACTGCTAAAAGATCACATTTTGTCTAAGCGATCAAAAACATTCGCAACTGATAAGAGAACGAACATGCCGAAATCTGTGCATTTCTATGGCTTATTGAACCTGCTGTTAACTTCTAAATTCATTGTTCACGATCACTGGATGCCGAGAAATCTCGTATATGTCGGTGTACGAGACGAACTGAAGTGGGAATGCTGTTACGAACTGCCCTTCAGCCATCTTTCCATCAAACCGACGGCTTCATATGGTGTTTGCAAATGATTAGAATTGAAATTTTATCCCACCCACCGTTCGTGCAAAATTTTCTGCTAAAGATTCTTCGTTCTTTCAACCAATTAGCCGAGTACGCCATCACGGCCGATAAAAATGCATGCAGAATTTTCGGCTCCTCTAGGACGGTGCGAACTCCCTCAAGGGGGTCATAGAATCGTTTCAAAATGGATTTGGGGGGATGATCTTAGGGTAATGATTATAATTACTAAATCTCATAACTTTAGCTTCACTGGTTTCCAGTTGAAACTATAGGACAGACATCTCGAATTATATCTACACACATAAATATGATAAGACATGACCTCGCTACAGCATAATCTGCTTAACTGCAAAATTTGCTAAAGCACATAAAAAGGGCGAAGTTTACCTGAGGGACGATGAAGTGTTCCCGTGTGGCGCGATGCTCCGATTCGTCGGATGTACAACTCATCGTGCTCCCGCTCGACCTCAGACTTCCTGCAAGTCGAGTAACTCAACATTGGGCAAATTGATTGTTGTATCCAGAATGGAAGCAGGGTGCTAATATCTTCTCATATTTAGGCGCTATGGGATTTTTTTTTCACGTTTAACTGTTTTTATGTGCTATTTTTAATCGACATTCTCAAAATCAGTTCATAAGCTAAATAAAAAGGCACCTGACAACTGTTTAAAGAAAGTAATGCTGCTCTCATCGTACAAAATTTATGTCTAATGAACTTTGAAGGTAAAGCTCAAAATTCATAGAACTGACGAGCTTTGAGGTGCCAAGGGCATATCCGAGATTAAGAAAACTACTGTAATGCGGTTTATATTTGAGGTGATACGGTGCGGTTTTAGAAAAACCATCTGTGCCTGTTGCCCTCCTTTTCTGGAAGAACGAAAAGAAAGAAAGAAGAAATCAGTGCTTACGTTTCCCCGTTTTTCCTAAGAGACTTCAAGTTCATGAACATTTAGTTCGGTCATGTGTGGGTCGATGTAGTGAAATTCGATGAACTAAGCCCAATTCACGATAATGAAGTCCAAATCAACGAGCCATTTCGACGAATAACATACTTTCTGTGTGCGACAACAAAAAGTTTTAAATTTGTGAACTAGAATTTCTTGGAAGCCTCACCAAGTGAAAAATTTAGCAAAACGTCAGACGTGAATAAATATAACATTTGCGAAAGAAATGCGAAGCATGACTTACAAATATGCGAGCCTCTTATTTAAATGCCGACTAGTTCAAAACTTTTATGCATTATACGAGACTGCAGTTTTGTCACGTCTACGTGGGTAGAGCGTTTGAGCTTACGGATTTATAGACCAAAGGGAAAGCCTCCATAAAATGATGAAGGAGTTAGCCTATTAAAAGGCGTTTTAGTTAGGCATTTTGCGTTTTCGAACTGCTGTGGCTCACGACCTACAGATAATGCTCTTTCAGCGATGCAGTCACAACATACATGAGCAATTGTTCCATCAGATAGTCAGTGTTACTTGACACAGGGTTCCAGGAAGGTATCTCGCTTTTTCTTGCGGTTACCTACAAAATGTCGTTTGCTATGCTACACTTATTCTCTTGTGTAACGTGAAACTATTCTTAGGAGATAAGGAAGAACAATTTTAAAAAAAGCAGAAAACTCTAATAGCACGCTTTTCCAATTCGGTAATAGACGATACGCGTTTGGACATTACCTAGAATTTTTTGTCTTTCTTTGAAATAAATATTCGTTACTACCCTCTTACGTTTTAAAATTTGCGTCGGATGCTGTCAGCTGGCTGAATAACAGCCATACAAACAAAAAAACAACGTAACAGTGTTAAAGTAAGAGGAAAAGTCAACAATGTACGAATCGTTTTGACGAAAACGACTTGTCAGGGAAGGTAGTATTACAATTAACGGCACTCGTGAAGTAGAAATTTCTGTACAGGAGGTGCAAAGCAACATATGTAATTGGAAATCGAAGCCCGAATCCTGGCGCATATAACCGTAGCAAGCGAGGAGCACAACCAATATGAAGCGATTCTCTGTGATTTGTGGCCGACCAATCTTGCCAACTGCTGACGTGTAAGTGAGTAAGGATTATTCATTAAGAATTTAGATGCTCAGAATTCAGGTGTAAGTGTTTATAGTCCTCTGGCATCACCGGTTAAAATTATAATACTGATCTACATTTTCGGTGCTTGGCAGCAGTTGATTGCATATTGGAGACCTCTATGACAGCAATCGCAGTGAGCGGAAAAGGGCGATTCTGAAAGTATTCGGTGGTGCGACACAGGAGTTGATTGTGACAGGTGAGCGGAAGCAGTACAGCGCAATAGAATATTGCCATACGCATTACTTTACAGCGCAAGAGGAGAAAATTAGAGGATATGGAAACCGTATTTCATTACCTGTGCTATCGCACTTCGCAAAGGCATTTCATAACAAATATGCTTCATAAACATTCCACAACCAATACATTTCATGAATAATTCACAAACGGTTTGGTTGCTGACCTGAAGCTAACATGAAGCCATTTTTTGAAGATTTAGAGCCTATCCCCTCACCCATCCTACTTTCACGCTGTTTTTGACCTCATCGACGCTCTTGGGCGCAACTGATCGGTATTCTAGAAAGAGCTGGATACTGAAACAATCATGGAAAAAATGGGGGAAAAAAAAACTGAGAAGCTCGCAAGATATCAGCATGATCTAACTGAAGACGATTTAGAGTGAGACGAATCAAACAAGCAATTTGATTTGATATTCGAACCAGCTCCGCACAAAATATCATGTAAAAATAGATAAAACAGGCCGTATAACTTCTGCAGCAATGTTTCATTTCCTTCGCTCACTTAACTATGTGAGGTCGCGGTTATCAATGCTCCAGTAGCGTTGGTGTAGAATGGCCCGCTGCGGGAGCTGAGGAAGGTGGAATGGGAAGTAATTAGACGAACATCCATCCTCAGTGTCCATTTGTGCTCTGCTATGTATCTCCCTCCATCTGTGTACAAAACGTAACATTTCTGCAATAATTGTCGAGAATCCTCTCAATTAAAATAGCTAATAAGACGTCTTACAAAGCTCACATGAAGTAGTTTGAAATGTGATGTGATGCGAATTTAAAAAAAGATGGAGGAAAATCCTTTTTAAAAATTAAAAATAAGACGTTAAAGTCATAATGAACGCAAAAAAAACCTCCCCCCATGAATTAAAAAAAAACATACAAAAGGAAATGCAAATTGTTGTACAATCTGTCTAAACTGAAAGCGAAAATCAAAAGTGTTCACTGCTAATCGACGAATCTTGGTGCTACTGAATGTTCGTCTAACACCGTACCCTGGACCACGTTCACAAAGGGTAAGCATTACTTGCATAATCAATCGATTTAGTGACAATTTTTATGCGCATTTTCCGCGAAACAATTTTCACTCATTTCTTTTTGAGGGAAGCCATAGCCATATTTAATGCGATCGAGAAAACATGAAAACCGATTTATCGCATAGCAGTAACAATAGACGACGCGGAATTCGCTGCAACATCAATGACGTTACCTCACCAAATAGTAACGGTGAGCCTCTAGAACAGGATATGTATATGTACAAAATTTTTGATATGTAATCTGTGTTTGCTGGCTGAATGCAGGCGCTATGGGACCGCAGAGAAGAGCGTCGTTCTGCCGAGACGAACTCTGACCCTCCGCAACACAACGGATATCCGCTTCATTTTCAATGCATGCATGCACTTTACGCACATATTCCACCCACTTCTTACACTCTACTTCCGTTCTATGCGTTCGAAAGCTTCGCCTCTAGCACCGCAACTAATATGTCAATCAGAGGAGTTATATAAAAAGTGTCATACGACAATGGGACCCACGTTCGCTCATCGAGAGCTCCATGCAAAATATCGCACAATAAACATTGTTTCGAGCAAGTGATAATTGTCGCAGATGGAATGTTACTTGATGCCCGTAGAGGGTTTGACAACTGACTACTCCCTCGAAAAATTAAGGAGACGCCAGCAAAATGAACAAATTTATTCCACTCAACCTTACATGCTTAAATCGGACAATCCTAAACATCTAAAGATTCATTCTGCATGATTCTATATCAACTCGCTTATAAGTCTCAAGGTTTCTCAACTTTATGGGAATGGACGACAGTACAGTCGAGGTGGATTTAAAATCAAGGGGGGTTATTTTCACTTCCCGAGCAAGGGTCTATAATTGTGGTCAGATCAGTTCCAGCTTTTCTTAAAACGTGAAGTGCATAGAGGTCGACGGGTCTTTTAAATAGTAGAAGACCTAACTAAATGAAAAAAGGTCTGCCCAGTCCAATGCAGGGTATATGGCGGAGAGTGAATATAAGATCGTAGGGATTTTTTATCTGATGGAGACTTAAAACAATCCAAAATTTTCTGGAGAAGAATGCATATAATTGAGAAGGCGTCCATGTGATGGCAGGCTTAAAATTTGTGTTTTATGATACCTTAGTGCTCTCATATTATAAATCGCACGTTTTAAAGCAAATTTGCAAACAATGTGTCTCATTTAATTGTCAGAGACGTTATGCACTATGAGTAGCTCTCCATAAGCAGTGGCAAGCTCCAAAAAGTCAGCTATATGGGACGAAGTGGTTGATCATTAAATTTTTCATTTCATTTCCTTCCTAGTAGTATCACAGTGACTGCTTCAGCTGAACAGAAGCATCAGTAGCAACAGGAGTGTTGCACGGACGTTAGCTCGTATAACAGCTGCCTCAACGCTAGTTGACTGCAATTTGAAAGCATGCGCGTTGACACCAGAATTCTGATTAACGCTTCCTTATCGCTAAGCAACAACGCATCGCCAGACACGAAAAAATTTGACAGCGAATTTCATTTTTTCTGTATTCCAATATCACTTTTTTCATACCCCAATTATTACCAATTTAAAAAAAAAGCGACGTAAACGTAGAAGTAAAACTGCGGAAGAAGAAGTCGTTAAACTATGATCACACACTACCCACATTACAGGGAATCACTGAAAACTGCATAATTCCCCTCAATTAACGAAGTGCTCCTTACGAAGAAATTAGTGAGAAGTGAAAGGGAATTACTGCTACCATAATTGTTTGGAATGAACCTATCCTGCTGAAAGAAGTTCGAGCATTCTTTTCGGTTATTCGTTGTTTTTCACAAAAAAATGATTTCACATATTTTGCGGTTGAAAAGCAGAATGTGCACGGAGATGTAGTGTTAATAGAAATGCATTTCTTCTCCATGCTTACAGAAATACATTTCTTCTTCGAATGAAGTACTGAATGTCAGCTTTAGGCAATGAAAGCTCTAATAAAGAAACGTGTTAAAATAACACAATTTCCAGGGCTGGCCTTTGCTACAGTCCTTAATAGAACAAAATGAGTACAAATATGGCAGTGTTTTCTCATTTTATTCGCGAAACACTAAACGATCCAGCACTGCTTGAAATACCTGGGCTCATTTTCTATTGGCAAAGCGCATAGCGCTACCAAATTGCGGGTCCTTCGTTTTTATCTATTCCTCATCAGAAGAAAAATGATGATGAAAAAGGGAAACTGAAATTTTCAAGAATCAAAATGATGGTATGAAAATAACTTGTACAATGAGAAAAACTGCAGAATGGGAAAAACTGAACAGCGGGAAAAAGATACTCTGAAGTCAGCTGCCGGGAAATAATGAGGTAATATGGAAGGCGTAAAAAGTTTTTAGGTGAACTATGCTCTATAAGCAAGTTACAAACCGCAATTTCATAGCATATAGCATGATTTTTTACTGCAAAAATAAATCTGGAAGGGAATCAGGTAAATTTAGTTTGTTGGAGGAAGGAAATAGTGGTATCATCGTTATCCTCATTCACAAAATAGTTCAAAGACTTTATGATTTTTAAGCTTAACGATTCAATACGATCGAATTATGCATTTTAACAGTCAAGAAATCATAGTAATTTATGATGAAAATGAGCTTAACGCCGAGCGTTACCATTTGAAGCAACAGTTGACCTTAACATCCTACAATATCTAGCTTACTTATTCGCCTTATTTTCTCAACGCAACATAATCGAGCGACTTTGACATAAGCAAGAGTACGAGTAAGCCAAAGCACAATGAGACTGTCAAATTCGAAAGGGGTGTTCTTTTTAGCAGGCATATTCAATAATTGACGTTTTTCTTCGAGCTTTTATTTTATTTCGATTTTATAAGCAAAGACAAGTTGCGATCGAGTATACTAGATGAAAACATTGAACATTTAAAATTATTGATAGTGACAGCATACTCCTAGTTAAAAAATTTCTCGAGAAGAAAACTAAGAAATTAGAAAGTAAGGACTAGTTGAACTAAAACATGACTGTCACTTTTAAATGTTAGCTAATGATCGCTGGTAATACCAGCTAGAACGCTGCGCATTAGGATGAAGAACAGATGAGCGGATAAACGATAGTGGAAAAGGGAGGGAGGGACACTAACAACGAAAAATCTGAAATGGATACGAGTTTTGCTGGATGGAAAAATTGAACTCTTTTAAACCACTGGATTTATATTTGTAAAAAAAAATTAACAAAATGACCTGGTTAAACGCATGAATAGGGATTTCTGGCTTTAAAAGAGGGTGCAAAATCCTTTTAAAACGGCCAACAGACAAAAAAAATTCGCAAACTATGCAATAATGTTGCATGAAATACACTATCCCTTACTAAGACAAAATCGCATTGCGTTGTAGCTCACAAGTGTTTTGCATTGTGCATATTTGACAACAGCGCAAATTTGCTTTGAAAATTTCAAACGATTTTTTTTTTTTGAAAATTTGAATGCTCGAATTCTATGTGGCTTCCTTTGTGGCATTGGACATGTCTATTGTTATGGCATACGGGATCGTTTTCATAACTTTACGAATATCAACAATCGTGAGAAATTGACAGCATCCACTACTTTTGCTGCTGCAAAGCAAGGTGTGATGGCTCACGAAACCTATGTAAAAGTTCAATTATTTTCGTTTTTAATAGCGTTAGGAGAAGAAATCTAAGCACAACGTGGTACTGGAAATTTGCTGATCTCGAATGAAAACGCGTAATTTTTTGAAAGAACCGAATATTTTGCCCAGCTGAAATCGCTCGCCGAGGATGAAGAGGACGCTCAGATTTGCGGAAGTCGTCTTCAAATACAACTTTTACCGTTCAGGAAGCAGCATCTAACCGCGTAGAAGTGAATAAAAAGGGGAGTGTAGATGATAGTCTTATCCCGCGATAGCAGGATAAAATTGTGCTTCTTGAACTATAGCGGGCAAGTAAGAAAGAGTTTTTGCCCAGCTGAAATCGCTCGCCGAGGATGAAGAGGACGCTCAGATTTGCGGAAGTCGTCTTCAAATACAACTTTTACCGTTCAGGAAGCAGCATCTAACCGCGTAGAAGTGAATAAAAAGGGGAGTGTAGATGATAGTCTTATCCCGCGATAGCAGGATAAAATTGTGCTTCTTGAACTATAGCGGGCAAGTAAGAAAGAGTTTTTGCCCAGCTGAAATCGCTCGCCGAGGATGAAGAGGACGCTCAGATTTGCGGAAGTCGTCTTCAAATACAACTTTTACCGTTCAGGAAGCAGCATCTAACCGCGTAGAAGTGAATAAAAAGGGGAGTGTAGATGATAGTCTTATCCCGCGATAGCAGGATAAAATTGTGCTTCTTGAACTATAGCGGGCAAGTAAGAAAGAGTTTTTGCCCAGCTGAAATCGCTCGCCGAGGATGAAGAGGACGCTCAGATTTGCGGAAGTCGTCTTCAAATACAACTTTTACCGTTCAGGAAGCAGCATCTAACCGCGTAGAAGTGAATAAAAAGGGGAGTGTAGATGATAGTCTTATCCCGCGATAGCAGGATAAAATTGTGCTTCTTGAACTATAGCGGGCAAGTAAGAAAGAGTTCCACTGGATTTATATTTGTAAAAAAAAATTAACAAAATGACCTGGTTAAACGCATGAATAGGGATTTCTGGCTTTAAAAGAGGGTGCAAAATCCTTTTAAAACGGCCAACAGACAAAAAAAATTCGCAAACTATGCAATAATGTTGCATGAAATACACTATCCCTTACTAAGACAAAATCGCATTGCGTTGTAGCTCACAAGTGTTTTGCATTGTGCATATTTGACAACAGCGCAAATTTGCTTTGAAAATTTCAAACGATTTTTTTTTTTTGAAAATTTGAATGCTCGAATTCTATGTGGCTTCCTTTGTGGCATTGGACATGTCTATTGTTATGGCATACGGGATCGTTTTCATAACTTTACGAATATCAACAATCGTGAGAAATTGACAGCATCCACTACTTTTGCTGCTGCAAAGCAAGGTGTGATGGCTCACGAAACCTATGTAAAAGTTCAATTATTTTCGTTTTTAATAGCGTTAGGAGAAGAAATCTAAGCACAACGTGGTACTGGAAATTTGCTGATCTCGAATGAAAACGCGTAATTTTTTGAAAGAACCGAATATTTTGCCCAGCTGAAATCGCTCGCCGAGGATGAAGAGGACGCTCAGATTTGCGGAAGTCGTCTTCAAATACAACTTTTACCGTTCAGGAAGCAGCATCTAACCGCGTAGAAGTGAATAAAAAGGGGAGTGTAGATGATAGTCTTATCCCGCGATAGCAGGATAAAATTGTGCTTCTTGAACTATAGCGGGCAAGTAAGAAAGAGTTCGAGAAACATAAAAATATTCAACTGTAGAGGAGGTGGGGGGGGGGAGAAAGGGGAACAGGAAATTCAGACGGCCCAAAGCGAGGATAAACTGGATACCCAAAACAGTTATATTAGCGATTCGTATAAAGTGGAAGGAATTAAAACGAGTGAGAAGGATGGCGAGATGTAATACATACTCAGCATCCCGTCTTTTGGACGTGA
>JPKZ01002216.1:167452-179038 GCA_000803305.1 Toxocara canis
AGGTGAGTATAGCCATATCTATTTTTGAAGCGATGAATGAATAACTGGAAACTGAAAACGAGAAAATGTTGTATGCTGAAATCATTTGTCCGCACCAGACATAAATCCTTCTGGTCAGCCTCATCGATTACGTGGTATCGCTTTGTTGCTTGAAGCCACCTTGGGGACAATCCCTCGTTATTTTGAAGTTTTCAGCCTCTTGGAACCGTCACGTCAACGCTCCCTTCTCCCCTCCCCCTCCCCCACCTCCCACTGTTTACCTTCCCCACCTTTCACATCGCGCCAATGCCCTTGAGTAACGCTGTTGTACTACCGCAAAAACCGAAGTCACGTCAACGTTAACCGAACAACAGTCGCTGTAGAAGAACGAAAAAGTAAGACGCTCATCGTGTGCTGATACTTACGATAAGCACCTTCTATTTTCGAACTGTTACGGTCACTGGAAAACACTGCTTAAATAAGAAACGTAAAATACAGCAGATGCACTAGAACACGAATTAAAATGGTTCGGTGAAGATAAACGGAAAGCAAAAGTTGAATTTGAAAGCGATGTCCTGTCGGCGTTTAAGACGGAAAGTAAATGAACACTGCAAAAATCTGATAAATCGTTAAAGAAGAAAAAATTCAGATAAAAATTATATTCGAGTTATTCAAAAATGCATATAACGTAAACGGATAAAATATGTGCACTGCCGACCAACCAGAAAAGTGAAAACGCTTATGTACGATTACACAAACTACTGCAGTCCAAAAACAGTGCATAAGAGGAATTGTTTATTTGTTTAACAAACTAACAGTATTCCATTCGAGTTCGGAAAAAACAACAACAAACGACTTTGGGCAATTGTAATGAAAACATTCAACATGTTTCACAGGATGAAATGTTGAGTGTATGGAATGCCTATGGAATGAAACGCTTAGTTCTGATGAATCAACGTGGATATCTGATAAAACAAAATGATCTTCACTTTTGTACTCTTTCTAATAGTTATTATATTTATGCAGTTCACATCGATAATAGCTGCGCCAAGCAAAAGTACTTCAAGTTCTCGCATCGATCATATGCACCTCTGCTTGGGCCATTGTCGAGTGCGCAAATATATGATTAGCATTGATTAGGCAACAACAACTGCTCACCACAAGTAACGTTGCATTACATTTCAGTTTTAGGCGATGAAATTATTCGTCGAGCGTCTTGTACAGCAAGCTACTAGTCCAGCTGGCATATGCAGTACTAACTGACTTGAACATTTATGTGTTCACGTGCCAACTCAGTACCACTACTACAGTCGAGTAATTCGAGAAAATACTTCGAAAAACGATTACATACTAAGATAGAGGAAAAGCAAACGACAATAGTGTAGAATGGCTCAGTTACAAAAAGCTTCATAGATATTATCTGAAAGCAAAACAAACATACACGTTAACTCACGAAACGTATGCAAAAACGATGACATGTCGCCGTTTAAATCGCACATTTATGATGCGCCCACCACTCACTTGAATGGCATAAAGCATGGCCAACAATTCGATCTTAACTGAACCAGAGGTATGATAGTTTCACAAAAGTACGTGTAGCTTGTTATCTCGAATATGGCTCGATTCCTTTAAGAGGACAAGGATTCCCTCTCAAGACCACAGACGTAAAGCCGCTCTCAATTGTTGCCTCTCTCTTTATTGCAGCTTTCTAGATTTGTCATTCACACCGGCGTTAGTGCCACAATTGTTAGCTATGGCCGTTATTGTTGTCGCTTGTGTAGCTAATTATTTCTACTACTGTCAGTTACTGCTTACTACTAATTCTGTCATATAACGATTACTACTGATACTTATAAGTAAGTTCACCTACCCCTACCGCCTCATGAAAATTTCGTCCTATCTCGATTAGAACCCCCCTCGCCCCACTCCTCCCCAATGAAATAAGGCCTTCGTGTAGCACTTTAATGAAATGAAAGCAAAAGTTGAATTTGAAAGCGATGTCCTGTCGGCGTTTAAGACGGAAAGTAAATGAACACTGCAAAAATCTGATAAATCGTTAAAGAAGAAAAAATTCAGATAAAAATTATATTCGAGTTATTCAAAAATGCATATAACGTAAACGGATAAAATATGTGCACTGCCGACCAACCAGAAAAGTGAAAACGCTTATGTACGATTACACAAACTACTGCAGTCCAAAAACAGTGCATAAGAGGAATTGTTTATTTGTTTAACAAACTAACAGTATTCCATTCGAGTTCGGAAAAAACAACAACAAACGACTTTGGGCAATTGTAATGAAAACATTCAACATGTTTCACAGGATGAAATGTTGAGTGTATGGAATGCCTATGGAATGAAACGCTTAGTTCTGATGAATCAACGTGGATATCTGATAAAACAAAATGATCTTCACTTTTGTACTCTTTCTAATAGTTATTATATTTATGCAGTTCACATCGATAATAGCTGCGCCAAGCAAAAGTACTTCAAGTTCTCGCATCGATCATATGCACCTCTGCTTGGGCCATTGTCGAGTGCGCAAATATATGATTAGCATTGATTAGGCAACAACAACTGCTCACCACAAGTAACGTTGCATTACATTTCAGTTTTAGGCGATGAAATTATTCGTCGAGCGTCTTGTACAGCAAGCTACTAGTCCAGCTGGCATATGCAGTACTAACTGACTTGAACATTTATGTGTTCACGTGCCAACTCAGTACCACTACTACAGTCGAGTAATTCGAGAAAATACTTCGAAAAACGATTACATACTAAGATAGAGGAAAAGCAAACGACAATAGTGTAGAATGGCTCAGTTACAAAAAGCTTCATAGATATTATCTGAAAGCAAAACAAACATACACGTTAACTCACGAAACGTATGCAAAAACGATGACATGTCGCCGTTTAAATCGCACATTTATGATGCGCCCACCACTCACTTGAATGGCATAAAGCATGGCCAACAATTCGATCTTAACTGAACCAGAGGTATGATAGTTTCACAAAAGTACGTGTAGCTTGTTATCTCGAATATGGCTCGATTCCTTTAAGAGGACAAGGATTCCCTCTCAAGACCACAGACGTAAAGCCGCTCTCAATTGTTGCCTCTCTCTTTATTGCAGCTTTCTAGATTTGTCATTCACACCGGCGTTAGTGCCACAATTGTTAGCTATGGCCGTTATTGTTGTCGCTTGTGTAGCTAATTATTTCTACTACTGTCAGTTACTGCTTACTACTAATTCTGTCATATAACGATTACTACTGATACTTATAAGTAAGTTCACCTACCCCTACCGCCTCATGAAAATTTCGTCCTATCTCGATTAGAACCCCCCTCGCCCCACTCCTCCCCAATGAAATAAGGCCTTCGTGTAGCACTTTAATGAAATGAAAAACACGAGCTCCCCAGGAGAATTTTCTAACTTGATGATACATAAACACACACTGTTCAGCGATTCAGGGTCTCTAGCGGATGGAAGCCATAACTTTGATGAGCGAAAGGGCGGCTTTAATCGAGATGGCGATGCAATGGCAGTGTGTGTGTAGGCGGCGGGAAAATGCCAGAGTACTCAGGCTCAGGTTCGCCAACTGGTGATGTCATTTGTGCTGATGGCCGACTAATTACGATGTTCTCGTGGAATGGCGTAAAATAAAGGAATCACTATCGCACTACTGAAGGTGGAATTTCCTCGGTGATTCATTTGTAACTACTAACAATTGCAAATTTTTGCACATTGTTGCCGAAAAAAACTATTTGCTGACTTGAGCAAAATTTTCCTTAAGTCAGATGCAGTTGGCTTGGGGGAGAGGCGGCATGGGTCAATTTGATACAGACAGTCGAACACTTCCACCGCCAAAACGCCAATGCTCGAAGACAAGCACACATATCAGGCCGCTTGCAAAAATCAACAACTACGATGCAACGGCTTCGTGTCGATGCGAGTGATTCACCGCTGCATGACATATTCACATTAAAAAAAAAAGGATGCATACGATCAGGAGATTTTTGGAATATCTAAACATAAATAGAATTCATCAATCCAGAGACCGCAGCACCTCAAAACAGCAGCGCGCCCGCAGTATAAACAAACATATTTTCAACTTTATGCGGCTCCAGTTGCTCCATATGTTCAAGAATATCTCTATTTTTCTATGCGATATATGCTCATTTTGATGACAAAATTTGCTTTGCTTTGCGTCACGAATAGTGCGTAACAGTTTGCAATTGCGCGCAGTAACGAAGTCCCAATAGCCCCTTCCTTGGAAAATGTAAACCAACATCCGCCCCCATTTTGAAATCCTTGCTATACTAGTGCATAAGCACCTATGATAGGCATGACGGTTCCATGATGTGCTTTTCCGAGAGCAAAAAACCGCATAAAAATGGAGTTTTTTATGTGGCTGATACCAAACAGTAACGCCGTGCTACTCTTACTGGGTATGAAGTACACTGAAAAAGAAGAAGTATGCTGGATTAAAAAAAACAGCGTATAGAAGTAGCATAGGAACGAAATCGAGTTACATGCATAAACGCATAACAATAGCGAATGAGAATCGACCTCTAATGAAAAACAGAAGATTTATATAAGTATGCAACAAGTAAGACATTTTGCACAAGAAATTCGGCTAATGACTAACTTTCATCTATTTGCTGCTTGTGACCTACACACCGCAGAGGCATACAGAATTAAATTAAGAATTGATCTTAGCAAAAAAAAACTATAACGATTACTACTGATACTTATAAGTAAGTTCACCTACCCCTACCGCCTCATGAAAATTTCGTCCTATCTCGATTAGAACCCCCCTCGCCCCACTCCTCCCCAATGAAATAACGTTTAGTATCGAGAGAAGTAAATTTAAAGATGTCTGAATAGATGGACACCTGAGCGGAAAAAAATAACTCGTTTTTTTTTGCGGTTGCTAGTGCAGCCTAAATGTGCTAAAACGATTACGAAAATCATAAGATATATGAGCAGCTGAAAAGATGAGTTACGATTTTCCCGTTTTCAGCTTTTTTTTCCAATTATCTTATGTGCGTTTCTTTCAGTTCTGAAAAAGTAAACTGAAAAAATCCGTAGGGATTAATGAACCGGTATTCTGAATATATGAAAATGAAGCATGGCCCTGACATCTCGTAAAAAGTGGAATACGCGCTATCAACAACGAAGGGAAAGAAAATCAAACGAAATTATTCGCGTACGCATAATGTGATACTCTTTCAGATCGCAGAGTAAAACGGCTTATCACGCTAGAGAGCGTACGTTGCGTAACGTGTAACATCTCTCATGAAAATTTCGTCCTATCTCGATTAGAACCCCCCTCGCCCCACTCCTCCCCAATGAAATAAGGCCTTCGTGTAGCACTTTAATGAAATGAAAAACACGAGCTCCCCAGGAGAATTTTCTAACTTGATGATACATAAACACACACTGTTCAGCGATTCAGGGTCTCTAGCGGATGGAAGCCATAACTTTGATGAGCGAAAGGGCGGCTTTAATCGAGATGGCGATGCAATGGCAGTGTGTGTGTAGGCGGCGGGAAAATGCCAGCGTACTCAGGCTCAGGTTCGCCAACTGGTGATGTCATTTGTGCTGATGGCCGACTAATTACGATGTTCTCGTGGAATGGCGTAAAATAAAGGAATCACTATCGCACTACTGAAGGTGGAATTTCCTCGGTGATTCATTTGTAACTACTAACAATTGCAAATTTTTGCACATTGTTGCCGAAAAAAACTATTTGCTGACTTGAGCAAAATTTTCCTTAAGTCAGATGCAGTTGGCTTGGGGGAGAGGCGGCATGGGTCAATTTGATACAGACAGTCGAACACTTCCACCGCCAAAACGCCAATGCTCGAAGACAAGCACACATATCAGGCCGCTTGCAAAAATCAACAACTACGATGCAACGGCTTCGTGTCGATGCGAGTGATTCACCGCTGCATGACATATTCACACTAAAAAAAAAAGGATGCATACGATCAGGAGATTTTTGGAATATCTAAACATAAATAGAATTCATCAATCCAGAGACCGCAGCACCTCAAAACAGCAGCGGAAAATCAAACGAAATTATTCGCGTACGCATAATGTGATACTCTTTCAGATCGCAGAGTAAAACGGCTTATCACGCTAGAGAGCGTACGTTGCGTAACGTGTAACATCTACTCTTTCTTATATAGTACTTGTTGTGCGCATCGAGAACAACAGCATACAATTACGTAAACGCAATAATAACGCTCATAAAAACGAAGAAAGAAAATGGATCGGATAACGCTCATCGAAACGCTATTTATCAAAAGAGTTTGGCGATATTTGAGTAGCAAAATAAGCCACATGTTTAATTCGAATTGGCTACTTAGCAAATTAAAAACGATACTTTGATGAACAGTATTTCGCAATAAGTCACGTTGAACTTTAAGATCATAGTGGCAACTGCACACATTAGTGCACTCAGTATGTGTTATGCTAATACAGATGGCTGGCAACAAGAGGGAAAAATTCAGTGAGCTGTCGCTCCCTTATCACATTCGTTTGACAACAAGTTTCACAAATGTTGCAGTGTTAAGAACGGCTATGCAGAGTGGTAATTACGATAAATAGCGCACTTGAGTGGCAACTTCAATGTGCTATAGCCATCTAAACCACAAGACTTTGCTTGATTGCAATGCTAAACTCAATCATGTGGAGGAGGATCGGACAAATGTTGGCTGTCTGCGGCAGCCAGTAGGATTGTTACATCTTTCGTGGGCTGAATTTTAAAGTACAAGCATTTGACTTAACCATGACATATTAATACCGGACAGAGTGATACAAGATTGTAGTTTATAGCGTATCGCGATGTGCAACAGGCTGCAATACAGCCAATCAGTGTCGACGAGGTGGGAACACCGTTTGCCAAAAGCAGTTGAACGAGCTTCTTCAAGTAAGTAGGCAAGAGAAGAAGAAGCTCTCGTTAAGTGTGAGAGGGAAAGCGGAAAGCTGAAAGCTGAAAGCAAGAGTGAGAAGCAAGAGAGCTAATGAAGCGTCGCAAGGGAGCGTCTGCAGTGTGTGCAGCAGCTGAACCGATCAATGAGGGCCTCTCACCAACCAGCATCCAGCTAGACGTGACATGACGCTTTTGTTGCCCAAAGGTAACCTGCCTCCATACTATGAAAAAAACTATTCGTCCTAGAGCACAGTCCAGGGACCCAAAACCTTGAAAACCCCGAGTTTTTTAGGCACACTCGAGTCTTCGAAACCACTGAGCTGGAGTTCGATCTCGATCTGATCTCAGTCCGCCCGCGAAAATGCTTTTCAAAGTCTGATCTTCCCGAACGATATTAGCCTTTAAAAAGGAAGTAGTTCCTGCATGACATATTCACACTAAAAAAAAAAGGATGCATACGATCAGGAGATTTTTGGAATATCTAAACATAAATAGAATTCATCAATCCAGAGACCGCAGCACCTCAAAACAGCAGCGCGCCCGCAGTATAAACAAACATATTTTCAACTTTATGCGGCTCCAGTTGCTCCATATGTTCAAGAATATCTCTATTTTTCTATGCGATATATGCTCATTTTGATGACAAAATTTGCTTTGCTTTGCGTCACGAATAGTGCGTAACAGTTTGCAATTGCGCGCAGTAACGAAGTTTTCGATACAAATGGGCTCCGCAGCATCTCTAAAGTGAATTTATAGTCTTCATTGGAAGGTCGACAACTAAAAGAAAAAAAAACCTTTATTGGGCAGGACGTATTAACGAAAAGTAAATATGCAAATGTTTTTCGCAACATAGTTATCTTCGGATAGTACGCTGGATGGAATAACACCACGCGAAAAGCAGGAAAGAGTTAAGAAGCTACTACTGCCCCGCTTCCCCTTCTATTAATTGGAAGTCCAAAATCTCTCAGTGGTATTTTCCTACTGTAAGTCATGTGAAAACCACTTCTGCACTAATATTACTCACTTGCCACCTCTGCCAACTGTATAAATCATAAATTACTTACAATTGTCACTGCTGCTACTTGCCACCATCTACCACTTGCTTATGCTTCTATTACTTTGGCAATGCTTACAGTAATCAGTGCTGTTACAGTTACACTGGTTGTTACTTAGCAATACACGGTAGTAGTAGCTGTAATGCTCATTACTAATACCGGCATTCGTAAGTGCTACCATCAATGGCGGTTAATGCTGCTACTGCTGCTATTCACTTCAAACTCTCATTTCTCAATGTTTCGTACCAAATTTTAAAGTAACAGGTGGAGGGAGAGCCATAAAAGAAGAGAGAGGTAGGGGGGATGGGAGGAAGGAATTCTTGTGGTAAAGGGAAAAGATTTTTTGATCCTGAAAGAGTTATAAAAACCATCTCCTTTTTCGTTAGTGGAATCCTGATCAGGAAGTCGAAGGGGAGTGAGGGAAGGGGAGGTGAGGAAGAGGAAGTGGTGCCAGTGATGCTCTATGGAGCACTTTTGCGCCGAAGCAATGAAATAAAGTAAAATTTCAGTTATAGAAGCGAAATTTTCGTGCATACTTTCGTTTGAATATTTTCGTAAAACGCATACAACTTTCTAAAACGGGTTTTATGGCATTTACACTTGTCGCTTAGAAATTTCTGCCGAACAAATGTCGCAATAATTAATAAAATGATATGAAGAATACCTGTAGACGTAATGGCTTCGCTTAAAGAAACTTCGATAGCAGTCCAGCTAATTTTGTATGACGTGTTTGAACAACACATTATGATTGCCACGGCGCGACTGTAAATACACTTTTAAGGATCTTCGTCAGGCAGCAATTAGAACTAGTTGCAGTAGTTTCACGAATAACTTTCATACTTTGCTTACCAGTTTGCTTTGAAGAAATAATCAAGGACGACGACATAGGCAGTATATTTTTATATTATTTTCAATAGGGAATAAGAGAGAAGCAAGTAATGTTTCGCAATCGAGGAACGTCTCCATGAGCTGAAAGATATACATTAACAGACGGCTGGTCATCATCGAACAATTTTCTATTTCATATAACGAATTAGCAGAAATAAAAATTTTTGGAAGTAGAATTTCGACAGTGTGAAAATTCCAAAGAAAAATTTTGAGAAAGCGGATTATTACTGCCATCGGAGGACATCGATGAAGTGTGCGATGATTGCATAACACTAGTGGCAAGCAAGAGCACTGTTTTTGCATGCTTGCTGTATTTATTCAGAGCCGTTCACAATGTGATATTGTTCAGCGCAAAAAGTTGAAAGCTAGACGTTTCTCGGTTTGATGACATTGTTAGAAACCGCTGACATTTCCTTAGTGCTTACTCTGCGATATTCACTAATGGTCCTTTATTGAAAAAAAGGTAAAGTCTTCGAAACCACTGAGCTGGAGTTCGATCTCGATCTGATCTCAGTCCGCCCGCGAAAATGCTTTTCAAAGTCTGATCTTCCCGAACGATATTAGCCTTTAAAAAGGAAGTAGTTCAGCGCATAAATCTTATAGGAAGGGTCGCTGTTGAAGGCAACGATTTATTAATTCGAGGTTACTGTTTATAGGCTCCATTTCGGATTTGGGATAGATTTCTTATTACGGAGACGCACTATTTCGAATGAGAACTGTAGCGAATGAAAAAAAAAACTGCCCAAGGATGAAGAAGAAGGGGCAGTTTCGGGAAAATAAAGACGGGAAAATAATCGTGCACCCTCTCCCCTTCACTCCGGGAAGTTTCGTTTTAACGCGTTCAGAAATGGAGTGTAAATTAAAGTTATTTTTTGAGTGTAAGGAACGCTAAAAGGCTACAAAAAATTAATAGAACTTTTCTGCGTCTAAATTCGCTTGTGATCACATTGGGATGGATGGAACAAGCGGCCTATGCACAAAGTCAAAAATTGACCTATGAGATACAGAAGAGACCCGAGAAAATTCCAGCTCATCAAATCCTGAGTCAATCGTGCATCCACGGAGATGTTCAGTTATCTTTGGGATCCAGGTAGACCGTAAATTCCGGAGTTTCCTCAATGTTAAATAAGATTTCTTCACTTAGAAACCACCTTCGTTAGCCAACACAGTTTCGACCAAAGAGTCTGAATTGAAAGGAAATTTGAAAATATAAGGCTACTCCCGTTAAGACGAAAAACGAAAATATATGACTGGTGAGAAAAAGGCGCAATGAACAGGTTATTTCTGACAAGTCCGCTACGACGATACCTTTGCAACTGACTTTTCTAATTCTTCTGCCTAGTGGAGCTTCGAATATTTTCTCTCACTTCTCCTCCGCTTACCCCACTCCCCTCTCAAGCCACCTCAAAGACTAGAGGTTTCCAGAAAATCTTTAAATATGTTTTATCACATGAGTGAGGATACTGAAGAGAAGATTCCATTCGAACTTAGGCAACTTATATAGCAGCTAAATCAAACACTCAGTCTTTTCTTTACCAGTCAAATTTCCCACTTATTCCACCAAGTAATCAGGCTTCGAAAAATTTCATAAACATGAATCGATGAAATTTTGAGAAAAGACAACGAGATTTGTCTACACTGATGTTCAGGAAGCTGAATTTTCAGAATGCTTTCAACTTTTTAAAAAACTGAATAAGAAGTAGTAATTAAACTGAACGGGATTTTTTTGACGGCAGAAAATAGTTCTGATCAATCTATAGGAAAGATAATGCAACAGGACTTATATAGATGCCATAAACTGCAGATATCACAATAATCACCTAAGATAAGACAGATTAAAAGATTCCATCTAAGATAAGACAGATTAAAAGATTATCTTCTTTGTCTTTAGATGAATTTACGGGTGAATTGCGATCGAAGAAACGAAGTGGTTGAAGTCGGATAGAACTACAGCGCTGAGTCATATATGAAGCTAGTAGGATGCTATCCTAAAGGAAATCAACGACATGACGTTATCAAGAATCAATCATTGAATTTTGTTGGTCATAAAGTAATTTTACGGGATTGACATAAGCAAAATTTATGAGAAATTTGTGGTAAGAAATTATGACACAAAGAAATAGGAAACAGTAGGGAAAATTACGGAGGAAGAGAAAGTTGCAGAAATTTTGGGTGGCGGCTGGAAACTGTTACGACATGAAAAAAATTTAATGCATGCTATTTAACGAATTCCTTGCATTATTGCAGAGCGTTTCAGTGGCAATCTGGCAACTGCTCTCCAAAACAGTTTTTTTTTTTTAAATTTTTTTATTTTTCCGAGAAATCTGGCTGCCAGTTGCAATCGCCGTCGGTCTTACTCGATTGAAGTATGACAAAAATGAAGCAAGTTCTTGAATGATAAAAATATCATATAACCTCACCAAAGGCGCAATTAAACGAACCAAGTGTTTTATAACAACTTAGTTTAGTGGCTGGTGAGAAAAAGGCGCAATGAACATCTTGCGAAGTTTACGTATACGACGATTGTAGTTCACTTATTTTATCCATCATATTTTGTAGTGGAAGTATGGAGCGACGTGAGCATATCGGCTTAAACGAATGCGCTATCAACTGAAAGTTTGACTTGGAGGAAATGAAACAGTTGTCGCATCGTTGCCATGCACGCCAATGTACAGCATACGTCTATAGAGATCATACATCGGTAAAGGCGTAGTACACCTCCCCC
>JPKZ01002216.1:179179-227781 GCA_000803305.1 Toxocara canis
GCCTTCTCGCCCGCATTGTCCAAAAAAAACGAGGGACCCTTCGCATCCAGTTTGGAAAAATTATGTAAATAACACAAAGGATTCGTCACACGAGATGCCTCCCCGAGCAATCACTAATCATTTGCATGCGTGGGATTCCTTATCTATTACTGACCATTCGCATATGCGGAGAGTCCTTAAGCAACACCACTGTCCTTTTTGATGAGAGATGGCCCAGCGATTGAGTGCTGACGGAGCATTACCACCACCTGAGAATTCGTACCTCCTCATAGCCTACGCATGGTACAGGTCAACAAATCAAAGAGCAAACTTCTACGAAACTATTGAAGATGTTATCTATCAAGGTTTGTTTTTTCATCCGTAACGCCACGCGCTGCTCATTTGTGTGCGCGTACCTCACGTTTATTCTGTGCGCGCCTTATATTTTCAACTAGCTACGTCCTCGCTGTCTTTGGTTTTTCATGATGAGAAAATGAATACGAAATTTGGAGATTTTGCCTCTCAAATGAGAAAAATTTGCAGCTCAGGATAATGATAGAAGAAAGAAAGCTGTTCTAATAACTATTCTGAGTTTTGTCTAGTTTACGAACTTTCACTTCTTTCATTACATATGTATTGCACCTAAAACAGCCAAAAAGTAACGTCGAATCTGAGACGTTTTTAACAACGTATACCACAATAACAATCTTCGATAGATTTTTCCTAGACCATTGAAAAGGTTTAGATAGCATGAATTCATGATCAACATAGTATAACGTGATGCCTTTTCTCCTTTTAATTCTTATGACGTACGTTGTTGAAGGCCACTAAATTGCTGCAAACTTTTGAGCATCCACTGAAACAAAATATATTAACAGATGCTTGAGACATTATTCAAATCACATGTGGTCATCACCATCTCTACCCGAGTGGTAAGAACGAGGGGAGGATCTGACTGTAAGACTGATGGTTTCCCAGGAATGACTTGTCACCGGTAAGTGGAGAAACGCTGGAAGAAAGATAAAATTTGCAAAAGAACCACTTGAAAGAAATAACAGTTTTGAGAAACTTTAAAACAGTACCGTCTAAAACGATAAATTATTGGCGTTTTCAATGCATTCAACACTTTTAAGCAGCGCATTCAAAAATTTATGAACCACTAAAACTGGTTTACCTGCGCGCCTTTCCGCTCCCAACTCAATCTTTTCAAAAAATACAGTAAGCCGCAGCCATCGTCGATAATGCTAGCTTACAAACGTCCGAAAACGCCAATAATGGACGAAGCAAGAGTAGTGTTTGCGATTTTTCGTCGGGAACGCAGAGTCATGCAAGTCTACGTTACGGTGACAACTAAGATCCCAGGCTAAGGGCCATTTTAGCAAAGAAAGTAGGTGATATTAGGTAGACTGTAATGTAAATAAGAATGAAGGCCAGATTTCGGCATGGAATCGAGATTACAAAACACCTTTCAAACTGGAAAGAAAGCGAAGCCACTCATCGCGGCTCAAATGTTTCACTGCTACAAACGCGGTTAAATTAGACGGAAATACATAATTACTGCTCCGTTATGTCGAACAATATTGGCCACAGTTGTTAGCGAATACAGAAAAACAAATATCTAAGAATCAAAGAAACGAAATTGCGAAACTAGTTGAAAATATGATCGTTTCTTGCAAGGAGACTGAATAACGAAATGAGACGAATTTTTCCGCAGCCATAAGGCATCCTTCATAATTGCGATGATCCGTATCACAAAATCCAAAACTTGATATGCCTTCTTCCTGCGATTAAAAAACAAAGGCTTGTTTGCTGATTTTCTAAGTAACGAGCAAGAGATTTCAATCATCTTCGTTTTTTTTTTTTAAATTTTTTTATTTTTCCGAGAAATCTGGCTGCCAGTTGCAATCGCCGTCGGTCTTACTCGATTGAAGTATGACAAAAATGAAGCAAGTTCTTGAATGATAAAAATATCATATAACCTCACCAAAGGCGCAATTAAACGAACCAAGTGTTTTATAACAACTTAGTTTAGTGGCGCAGACTGCAGTAGCTTACCGCTCGTAACTGTTCACACCTTTAACCTTTGAGATAAGCAAGAACTTTTTCGACTGATCTGATTGAGATTTCAATCGAACTACGCCTGCTGAAGAAAGAGTTTCAGGCAACGTAAACAACGACTAAAAAGAAACTTTTCATGCAGACTGTAAACGGCTGAAATGGTACTTGATTATTTTTGAAACCATGGTTATTCGCCAGTCAGAGGTGCTAGGGATGCTGAGTGTGCTTGTTATTATGTTAGCTGCTAGTTCTGAATTACTTGTTCTACGCCTGTCGCTGTGGTTGGCGCACGTAAAAGACACCCGTCATAACTGCAGATCGGCGAGCTAACTGGTGTCTTTGTGTAACAATGGTCACGAGGACTGAGTAGCCGCTAGGTGTAGCGGAGATGATTCGAATAAAGTTGAGTTTCTGGAGCTTGTTATGCGGATCAGGCAATGTGTGGCTGCGCGGTTGCCGTAAGCATGCAACAAGTGCGAGTATTACGTAATTAATTCAGTCAATCGTGTGAGTGATGGCTCGATGTTGATTCGAGTAGGGTGGACGTGTTGATGTTCAGTCGGTCTGCGTGCCGGCTTGGAGGAGCGTTGTGTTAGCTGGTGTTGAGCTTGTCGAAAATGTAGCACACTGCACGCAGCCGTTTACACAACACCGTCCGTCGAAGCACCATCGCTTTCTCCGAGTGTCGTGCACACGCAGCCCGAGCTCTCCGCTTTTCGCATCTCTTTTTGTGCGCCAACTTGATTCTCGCATCGGCTCTTTGCACTCCGCTCGAATTCTCAACTGTGCATCAACTAATTCGACACGCACATAGCGACTAGCAGTGGAACAAACTTTAAATGACATTCTTAAATGCACGCAAAACAATGTCACTGCTATAACTTACTCTCCGTGTAAATATCATTCATATAAAACATTAATCTAGCACACGTGTATTTTGAATTGCAAAGTTTCGTATCAACTCCAGAACACCTGTCTCACCAACTATGAATCTTTACGCAATTCAGTTCTCGCCTCTATTAATTACCTAATTTTATTTCGCGCTTTGCGTTTCCTTAATTCTTTATTTTGCATTTGCGTATTCCATACCTACACGTCATGTGTTACAGCCCAAAGAAAAAAAATTCATTAGTTCTCAGTAAACTGTTCTGCTACGAGACCAGTAACCATTATCAAACACCGGCAAGTCTTCATCGAGGAAAACCGCAAAAAGAATACACTCGTTTTGTGCCGATCATTCATTCATTCCCAATGAATCAACATTTCGTTTTTTCCTAATCCAACACTAATGCCAACATAAAGTTTTTAAAACTGTATTTTTTATTTCTCGGCGGGTGCATTCTGTCGGTCGCATTTTGGTGACGCAACGAAACGAGTTGATCACAACGCTATCGATGAGGCAATCATGAATTAGGCGTGCTTGACGTTTACGATTATGGTGCGTCATCTATGTTTACGTCAGTGTCGTAATCACTTCGCTGACCCGACCAACCCTGCTATACACCATCATAGCATGCTGCACAGCTCAGACTGAAACAGATAAAACCATAACTCAAAGATTTATCCGAGGGGCATTTATATGTTGCAGCCATTATTCTTTTCGTATCACACAGACAGGCGAAATCAAACATTCTCGAGCGTGGAAACAACAACATTTCACGATAACGGTTTTTATGTTTTACTATCATTGGCAGGCGATTACTTGATACTGGAAAGCAGATAAGAATCGACTTTTTTTAAGAGGAAGAATGGGGAAGCCATTTGAAATTGTTAACTGCATTTTGAGAAAAAAAAAAAACCACAACAACAATCTTCGATAGATTTTTCCTAGACCATTGAAAAGGTTTAGATAGCATGAATTCATGATCAACATAGTATAACGTGATGCCTTTTCTCCTTTTAATTCTTATGACGTACGTTGTTGAAGGCCACTAAATTGCTGCAAACTTTTGAGCATCCACTGAAACAAAATATATTAACAGATGCTTGAGACATTATTCAAATCACATGTGGATCATCACCATCTCTACCCGAGTGGTAAGAACGAGGGGAGGATCTGACTGTAAGACTGATGGTTTCCCAGGAATGACTTGTCACCGGTAAGTGGAGAAACGCTGGAAGAAAGATAAAATTTGCAAAAGAACCACTTGAAAGAAATAACAGTTTTGAGAAACTTTAAAACAGTACCGTCTAAAACGATAAATTATTGGCGTTTTCAATGCATTCAACACTTTTAAGCAGCGCATTCAAAAATTTATGAACCACTAAAACTGGTTTACCTGCGCGCCTTTCCGCTCCCAACTCAATCTTTTCAAAAAATACAGTAAGCCGCAGCCATCGTCGATAATGCTAGCTTACAAACGTCCGAAAACGCCAATAATGGACGAAGCAAGAGTAGTGTTTGCGATTTTTCGTCGGGAACGCAGAGTCATGCAAGTCTACGTTACGGTGACAACTAAGATCCCAGGCTAAGGGCCATTTTAGCAAAGAAAGTAGGTGATATTAGGTAGACTGTAATGTAAATAAGAATGAAGGCCAGATTTCGGCATGGAATCGAGATTACAAAACACCTTTCAAACTGGAAAGAAAGCGAAGCCACTCATCGCGTCTCAAATGTTTCACTGCTACAAACGCGGTTAAATTAGACGGAAATACATAATTACGAACGGATTGAAAATCAACAAAGAAACTGTTTTTTTTCGTGAAAACTTTTCGATTCCACAATTCCAACGGGTACCGTTGCTAGTTTAAATTTTTTGAGAAAATAATTTTTTTTTTTAATGAACGAATTTTTTTTCTTAAATGAACGCCTATAATATGCATGTGCCAGAAGTTAGCGCATGGCCGAAGTAAAACAACATAGATCATACATAATTACTGCTCCGTTATGTCGAACAATATTGGCCACAGTTGTTAGCGAATACAGAAAAACAAATATCTAAGAATCAAAGAAACGAAATTGCGAAACTAGTTGAAAATATGATCGTTTCTTGCAAGGAGACTGAATAACGAAATGAGACGAATTTTTCCGCAGCCATAAGGCATCCTTCATAATTGCGATGATCCGTATCACAAAATCCAAAACTTGATATGCCTTCTTCCTGCGATTAAAAAACAAAGGCTTGTTTGCTGATTTTCTAAGTAACGAGCAAGAGATTTCAATCATCTTCGCAACCGTCGATTATAATAACAAAATCGAGGCCGTTAGCATCAAAAAAGATTTGACCATTTTCAAAATATGATCAGAAAGATTTGATTAAAAGTCTTTGATAACATATTTTCTCGCCTATTATCGAAAAAAAAAAAAAAGAAAACGAAAGACCAAAGTATTATAGTTAAAATTTATGTTTGTCGAAAGCACTGAAATCGAGTGAAATGTTAGCTTAAAAGGCGAGCAAAATCCAATTTATGGCAATCTATTTTGCTGCAAGCGGCAACCAACCAACCCTGTGTTTGAATCGGCGTTGCGAGAGAAAAAGCATGTGAGCATGAGAGAACGAATTGGCGTGAGTGAGATATATAATAAACGTTTGGATCTTTCGTAGTTCCGTTAAGAGAGTGTTGGATTGAAACACCGCAAAAAGTAGCTTAATGAAAATATCATAGTGGGAGAGAGGAAGATGCAAATGTCACTAGATTTCCTGGACACTTCGATAACTGTGAGAAAGCAGCTATGAAAAAAAAAAATGTAAGAGACAAGGAACCCATTTCTCACAGTGGGTTAAAATTTTTTTAATTTTTGCAAAACTTCGCATATGAATAGATTTCACCACGTTGGACATAAAATACGCAACATGAAAACATAAAAAATTTGTCTTTGGAATCATTCCTGTGTAAAAAAGTATGAAAATATTCGGTTGCCTATATAATTCTTTATCTTCACAAACACCTTTCACACTTCTGCGTAACACTCAGTGTTTGAGAAAATAATTTTTTTTTTTTAATGAACGAATTTTTTTTTCTTAAATGAACGCCTATAATATGCATGTGCCAGAAGTTAGCGCATGGCCGAAGTAAAACAACATAGATCACTTTCCCCCAACGTCTGCAATGCTAAGATGTAACATAAACAGCACGGAAGTCTGTGTGCTACGCAGTAACACGTACACTTTCGAAAAATCGAATCTCTCAGACGCTAAGCGGCGATTGTCTGAGTGAGATAATTCGTTGATGAAACGTAATGCATAGAAGAGTTTAAAAAGAAAAAGGTGAAGAGGAGGATTGCAGCTAATTTCACTTGCTAACAATGCGAACTATGCACTAATGCAATATAGATTTTGCTAGCCATATTGGATGGCGATAGCCTTCTGATTTCCGTATTGCAACTATTGAACGAACAAAATACACATACACTCACACATACACAAATGCCTTGCTGTACCGAAAGAGATGGTTAATGGCTGTAACCAACTCCTCTAAGTCCGATCAAAATTTATTAGTGATTTAGTCAGCACATTGTTACTTTCCCAATAGCCCCTTCCTTGGAAAATGTAAACCAACATCCGCCCCCATTTTGAAATCCTTGCTATACTAGTGCATAAGCACCTATGATAGGCATGACGGTTCCATGATGTGCTTTTCCGAGAGCAAAAAACCGCATAAAAATGGAGTTTTTTATGTGGCTGATACCAAACAGTAACGCCGTGCTACTCTTACTGGGTATGAAGTACACTGAAAAAGAAGAAGTATGCTGGATTAAAAAAAACAGCGTATAGAAGTGGTTAAATTTTTTTTAATTTTTGCAAAACTTCGCATATGAATAGATTTCACCACGTTGGACATAAATACGCAACAATGAAAACATAAAAAATTTGTCTTTGGAATCATTCCTGTGTAAAAAAGTATGAAAATATTCGGTTGCCTATATAATTCTTTATCTTCACAAACACCTTTCACACTTCTGCGTAACACTCAGTGGCAAATTTATCATATATCCCTTTATATTTTCGTGAAGTTGAGGGAAATGAAATGATCTCTCCTGATATACGAATTTTATTGTTGTTCCCCATCGATTTAGTGAAGCTTTTCAGAAACTGGCTTGAAGTTCGCCAACCTTTGCAGATATATCCTTTCGCTTACACCCTTTCGTTCAGGCTACTTTCCGTTTAACTATATTCAAATGCAGTGCTCACAAAATGACGTGAACTCTTCAGGCTTTTGTTGTCTGCCCAACAAATTAGCATACCACGTACGGGCGATACCCTCAGTTGATTCAACAGTACGTTTTACTATGGTTGTTACAGTATAAATAAAGCATGCCAACGAACAAGATTTACGAAGATTTAATACGAACACGAGCTAAGCAAGACACGCAAATTGGTGCAGTATCCGAACTCATGCGAGTATGAAACCGAAATCAATAAAGATTACTCTTGTTCTCTTTCCCTCTCTCCCTCTCATCTTCTGCACCCAGAAACCGACTTTAAAAATTGTTCAAAAGAATTCATTTCATAGGCTGAGAGTTGACGAACAACAAATTAAACAAAGTCGTCAATTTACTCTTTTACTCCGTCTTTGGCGACTTTCTGATAAAATCTTATCACAGTTTAAAGTAAGCCTACCACCACTGGTTGCGTCATCGATATTGCTGTAGATCTGCAGAACAGAAAACTGATGAAGTTACTGCAAATATTGTGTATAATACGTTTAACAACAAAAACCTAGGTCAGCATGTGGACGCATCATTAATTCATCCAGCTCTCTGAGCATTCACGCAATTACAGTTAACCGCTGCAAACTTAAACGCGCCTATGCCGAAACCCACTCCCGTGAAATTGTCCGAGTGTAAGCAACTTCACCGGGCGCTTCGAAAACGGAAGGAGCGGAAGGGTACCACAACCTTCATCGTTTAGAAGTGGTGAAAGTGAACCATCACAATTAAACTTGTAACCACAGGAAGAAATTTGGCAATATTATGTCATGAAAAAAAACAACTTCGACGATAATTACGGATTCCTAGGAGTGCCAACGCATAGAACTTCCTCCGAAGGCTAATAAGGCTTTCTTGTTTTCATGCTCTCAATCGATCCACCGTACAAATTTTTTGGTCACTGAAAATTTTGCAGTTCTATTCAGACGCCGGAACGCAACTAGAAAAATCGCTGAAACAGTCGAAGAAACAGTTTGGGACAGCAAAAAAGCTAGAGAATTATTGAAAAACTCGCAAAGTGGGATCCAGATCAGTTCTACAAAATTTTAATATCACAAAAGTCATTTTCTCATTCAACACGATTCCGATCCGCCCCCAATTATCAAGGACGACTGTGCAGCGAAATCAGAAAACCGAATACATGCAAACACAAACAAACGAAGCGAATTTAGCTGCCCAACATCTCATCCCTATGACCGTATGGAACTATTTCCAAGGGCCCCGTATGATTTAGCACGCTTTCAACACTTTCTAGCACTCCAGCTGAACCAAATCAATACATGGATGATTCAGCAATCGTAACGTTTCTGATTTGAAACCATTCCGAAGCAACCAACGTTTTGAGGCTGTTTGGACAGTACCGTTGAGAAGATGCTCCTTGAGACGTTCTCATTTCAATGGCTTCTCCTCTTTTTCAGACCATACCGAAGCACAGGAATGCGTTGTGGTCGTAACAAAGAAATGTGATGCATTATATCGAGGTTTTCCCTGATGCGTACCACATGGAGTGTGTGCTCTGCATAGCATCACGCTATGAACGTCACCAAAAGAACACCTTCCTTCATTAAACCTTCATCAAATCTACAACTTGCTACGCACCAATCATTTTATATCGACTCGCACTCTCACATGCGTTACTTGTTCATCCCGACCTGCTTACACGCTTTCCCGCTACCATTACTTCCCTCGATCGCATTTTTCGTAGCAGCGAACAGTTGAGCGCTACAAAGTCGTACTGTACTTTAAAAAAAAAAAAACGTTGCTGTTCATTGGCGATCACGTCTACGATGCCTACTGTTCTATTAAGAATGAATTTTTGGAATAATTCTGCGATCAAAAACGCCCATTGCAAAAGTCATTCACATATATAATTTCTTTCAAGTGGCAAAATTTTGGTACATTTCGATGACCTCCACTAACTTTTACAAAAACAATATATCATTTTCAGTTACTCATAAATCAGACGCTATTTTATAATTCTAAAACGAGCGCTCATGAAATATTTGACCAGGTTTAATCAAAATCTCTCTGAAATTTGGATCGCATAACCTCATGAGGTGAGATTACAAGTGATAATTGCCTCGATCAGAGATCCATATGGTCCTAGAGATCATAGCGCTAAACAATACATAAACTATGACATTTGAGAACTTGCCGTCCAGCTTAATGCAAGGCTTTCAGAGTCTTAACTAATGCAAGATGACTTCAGCAACGAGAACGTCCTGTTCGAGTCTCGTCTATGTATATCCACTACACATTTTGAGCCTTTAGCGGTATTTTATGACGTAAGACGCACAGCTGAATGTCCACTGTTTCACTCTAGAATTCATCCTCCTTATTGACAAGTATGCCAGGTTCGTCAGCTAGCAAACAAGAACAGAGGTAACTAGACCAAGTGGAAAATCGTAACTCTTCAGAACAGCGTTAACGCGACCCCACACATGAACCAAAATGTCGTCAGAAAGATTCCATTCCAACGCCGCATAAGCGCAACGTTGGCTGGTATATATTGGAGGAAAATGCAGGTATTATTCAGCAAATGTGAAACGGTCAAGATTAAAATGTAAGAGTAAGTTATACGATTCAGGTAAAAAAAATCGCCGATTGCGTTAAACATATGTATTTCTTAAACGATCTATATGAATCAATTACAAGGAAATATGGTAGACTTTAGATTGGCGACAACATCCATTAATTAGCCAATTGTCGCGGCCCTCTTACCCTACACACACTGAAGGAGAGCGATTTTTTTGCCGATGTACAAACGCACAACAAAATTCTTATAATTCCCTTAAGAGTTTTTGTTGACTCAAAAGAAAAAAAAAAAGACATCTGTTCAGCTGGAATGCATTGTATCGCTATCTCAAAGCTGTTAGTATTCCCACGTGAACACTGACAGTTTCACATTTCGCATTCGAAAAAGAAATTTGGGTGCTTCGATTTGTGCGTCTCAGCACGAAATCATGTTTCGCGATACTCACCAACATCTTGCCAAATATCGTGCTATCTTTTCGCGAATATGATCATTTCTTTATCTTGGAGGACTCCGTGGAGAATATACCTCAAATTTCTCTCACACTCAGTTCGTCTATGACAGCGAGCAAAAAATCTTGCGCACAGCTCGTTTGCAATAAGGTTCAGATTCTCTAAAATCGAGCATTTTCATTTTAGAGTCTTTCTTATTCTATGGGATTACTATATCTGGGTTATATTGCCATCTACCGTCCACACGACCGGCTCCCGTGCGCAGCGAGCTCGAAAAAGAACGGAGGAGAGTCCCGCAACAACAAAATGAAAGATTTATCTATAGCAGAGAGAAACACGATTTCATGATTTCTGTTGTGGCTAACAGTGAGAATATTAACCCATATTCTTCGCGCTACAGCAACAGTAATGTGCAAAACAGTGTTGTAAATAGGTGCAGACAAGCAAGGCAACAACAGGCAGATGTATATCTAGTAAACCTAGAATGCGAATTAAACAATCGCAGAGGACTGAGACAAACAAACCATAAGTATGTCTGTCATACGAATGGGTAGCCAAAATTGAAACAGTCGAAGGAAATAATAAGCGCAGCCAGTTGACACAGGGGGGTGATGGTATGGAGGGAGGGGTTAATTTGGTCGAAAGGGGAGATGATGGGCCGAGTGGTCGAGAACGAGAACCGTACGTGCCCTTGTGTGAATCAATAAGAGGCTCAAAATCAATATAGTGCAGTCAGTCGGTAGCTGGCCGGCTGCTGCTTCTTGGGCTGTTGGCTGGAAAAGAGGCAAAGGAGGGAGGATCGAGACCGCTGTAAGGGCAAGCCTGCGGGGCGATAAAGCCGGCTGTCGAGAGCATGCGAGGAAGCTAGGCAAAAGCCGAGGCTGCTGTGCGAAAACAGGCAACTGGTTCAAGGGCCGGTTGCAAGAGTGTACGACGACGAGAGAAGCGACGCTTAATTGAGCGATTCATGCAGAAGAGAAAACTATCGGAAAAGACACAAAAGAAGCACGAAGAATAGCGAAGATGACGAAACAAAACGTAGAGGTAGTAGTACAAACGGACGAATGGATTACTAGAAGGCGAACGTAGTTTGGTTGGATGACAGATTCGCAGCCAAAAATGGAGCGTAGAGAAGGGAATAGCGACGTGCGTCCCGTTCAGGTATGATGAGCAGTTTCGAGAAACAGTGAGTGGAAAGCACAACACAAAATGATCGCTGAAGTAACGGCGTCGGAGAAGAGAAGGGTTGAGGTCAGCTGAGAATAGGTGGTTGTGAGGGGAGGTGACGATTGCTGCTGTAGGGTGGAAGAGGATAGTAGGAGGGGCGACGACACATGAGTTTGTAGATATATGTGAGGGGGATGGAACTCGAACTAGATCTCAACTAGGAGTGCGAAGCAGAGTTGCCGGCGGGCTGGAAGCGTTCGGATAATGGTGCTGAATCGATGGGCTGCTTGCCGTAGTGGCTGCCTGCTGACACAGGCCGTGAATGCAAGTTCTAGGCGAGCCAGGCGCGCCAAACAACGCAACCACCCTCTATTCTGCAACCCACAACACTCAGTTTTCGGCACAACTAAGACCTCGACTTCCGATTGAAGTCAAACCTCAAAGGGGGGGGGGGGGGGGGGGGGAAGGGAGGCACATTTGCATATGTAAACCCCCTTTCTCATCCAGTTAAGTTGGTTGTTAAGGCAAAAGCGGACAATTACAGTTTGCTACCATAGTTGCTTATTAAGCTTCGGAACCAGGCGAAGATCAACTAAACTACAGTTGCATTTCAGCGCTTAACTGTTCCGCTATAGCAGTTTATGATGGTGTGATTGATCACCAACAGATGCAGTTCAGTTTGTGTGTCCGAATGCCTTAGGCATGGATTCTCCACGCATTCGTTTCTGTCTTTCGTTCACCTGTTCGTATTTGAAGAGATAATTTTGGTATGCTCAGCTAAGAATTGTTTTTTTTAACAAGTCTGCAATGTCATTGTTTATTTCGATATTTCCCAAAATGGTTATGCTTTTCGATGAACATACGTTTCGTGGATAGGCTTTTGTTTTGCTTCACCCAGTTGCTAATTTATGTACAGACTGAGCGCGAGGTTTACATTTCTGAGGTCGGTCGCTCTTGCACCTTAAACGACAACCGCTTTCACCTTACATCCGTATGAACAACACACTGAAAATATGTCACATTCAAGAGAGAGTGTAATTGCTTTGCTTCACCTAATTGCTAATTGAAACGCAAATGCAAATAGTGTTGAACGATGATATTCTCATTAGACGCCTGTTTTAACATCTAGATGGCGCATGCTATAGTTTCTTGACGCGTTATCAACACTCTCTTCGCTCTTCGAATCCGCCAAAACGTTGCAAATCGCCTATACGCACCAAAATTTTGCTTCATGGCCTACCGTGATTCGCGCAAATTGCCAAACGTCGACCTACATTGCTGGTCCGAACAGTGTGAATTTATTCACCCAAAATCTCACTGCTACTTGAACCTTCCAACAACTGAATGCGTGGAAGCCGTGAAACTCTCGAAGTCGTGCATCTCTGAAGGCGATAATGAAACATTTTTGGTTACTCAAATCTGCTTTCTCGAAATTTTTCACGAAGAATTCTGTAGAACAAATGAATTTACAGAGAAGCTATAAGATGTATCGTTTCTCTGTGCTGGATTAGTTTCCTAAATCATTACTGCAGCTAAGCGTCTCGTTGACCTGTGGCCGTTGATCACCGCTGTTAGACGACCATTGAGAAATTAGTTTTATTGTTCTAAGGGCAGCAACTCTACCAGTTTAGCTCGAGTGACCATAACTATTTGAGATCCTGTTGTCTATAACATTAAGTGAAGTTGAATGAATGTATGTTCAAACTGTGGCCTATTCTGATTCAAAGCTAATGTCAATAACATCCAAGTTAACAGATATTTGTAGGATCATCAGACATTTTGATGACAGTCATCGTTAGTGGCAAAAAAGTTATCTGAAGATAGTGAAGGTTTTCGCGAAATTTCAAGTATGAGGCAAAGGTTTCCCCGTTTTTTTAAAAGTTTTTTAAAAATTTTTAAACGAAGATCTATTCTCCTAAAATTTAAAATTCCTGGTCGCTATCGGTCGTTCTGTGCAACGGTTTGTTTCGCAAATTTTGAAGCATTTATATTCCTATTGACTAAACATTCATCCTGAGTGTGCGATTTCGATGATATTAGCCCACAATAGCATACAAGAAAATACATAGCTTAACTAATTTGCGTGCGTTAATTTGCTATCGGCAGTTAAGTTTGATATGTACGTTTTCTTGCGCTTTCCAATCTCAGCGATGCCATGAAGAAGAACCTTTGAAAAAATGCAACTCACGAGAACGGAGCATGAGAAGGTCCGCTAAATGATTTTGAAACGAATGACTCCTAAAATCAATCGTTTTATGAAAACAGTCATGAAAAATAACTTCCTTACGGTTGGCCTTTTCTCTGTTACTTTTGGCCAAGCGCAATCTACTCATTAGCAAGAGGAATGTGGTAGCGAAAACGAGCCAAACAACGAAAATGGAAGAAACTGCACAAATACTGAAACGGTAGGTATAATAATAATGGTCGAAAAAAGCGCGAAAAGGTATGGGGTAGAAAGAAAACAGCATAACTGTAGTAAGAATACGAGGGGTAAATTCATTTCAAAAAACGAAAAAAAACGGAATTCTCATGTCTCCAGGAATGTTGAATAAAATTGCTTTAGCTTTAGAAAAACCTACATTCAATGAATTAAACCAATATTCATGGATGTTGAATAAAAAAAAACAATTACACCAATTTACACCAATATCCTTTATGCGTTTGATTCGAGTCGATCTTATGTATCGTTTTTTCTGTGCAGCATTATTATTTATACAAATAAACCAACAGGTATAAAATTAGTATGTAAAGTGAAATTGTCTATTTTAATTCCTATAATGCCATCGCAATATTCGTGGCGTTGAAAAACTTATCAGTTTTTAGGGAAAAGTGCTTCGACTAAAATAATGGAGAATTAGATGTGTGACTCAAATTTCCACTTTAGCAACTAAGCTGTTCAGATTGCAGCATAAATATTTCTATTTTACAGAACCTTATTATTTGCTATATTTGCTTTCATGCAAGACATATATCCTGATATGTATACTGCCTAACTTCTTCGTTCCGTGTAAGAATACCCGACATATTTTTGGACAATTTTACGAACTATTTATCCATAGAAAGAAGGCAAGCCATTTAAGTTTGAAAACAAAATTACTGCAAATTGACTGCTTAATTTCGTTTTTTTTTTGCCTCTAGTCGCCATTTTATGTCGTCTTTTCGACCGAGTTGTCATAAATGTGAACGGGATTTTCTCTCCTATCACAATTCATGGAGATGTTGAGCGAGTAAAGGCGCTATTTAACTCTTCAGAGAAACAGTCCTTTTCTTACCTGTTTTTCAAAGAACAGCAAAATGTCTTAAGATTTGCATATAAAAAAATGCACTTCTGTACAACGGAAATAGTTCGAAGAGATGTTGAGGCGCTCCTACGCTCGAAAAATGGCTAACTCCGTACAAAACCGAATCAATAATTTCTGAACGCGAAGGCCCTGTCCTCTAAAAGCCCATCTTCACTTTTCCTCATGAAGACATGGCGATAAATCGCATCCAGTCATACAAAGGTTCTGAGCCATATTGAATGAATATTGTCTTTCGAAATTGCGATGGTCGTAAACGAGGTTAAAATACTATGTGATATAGCCGACCGGTCATGAAAACGCATATCGAAATGATATTCTGTGTATGTGATTTACGGATTTGACCAAATAAAAATTATAACGTCGTGTGTTGGCCGTGCAATGTTACGAGCAACGAACAACAACAATAATTTTATTTGTCGTGCTGACATTTTCATTATAGAATCATCGTCACAGCACTGAAAACGAAACAGCGATAGCACCATAAAATGAATTGCATGATGCGAGAGTTAGTTATATTAGAAAGCCATATCAATATCTATACATCTGAGAAAAAAGTGGTTGAAACATTTGTTTTCCGTCGTCGTTCGTACTCACGGATGGAGATGAACTAACGAATTTAAAATTTGAAGTTCAAAACAAACTTTTGCAACTTTTTTCACATAGCGAAGTTCACGAAGTTCTGGAGTAAATAATCACGTTTACTCAGAGTCATCAAACGTTGAGTCCGCATAATCGAAAAAGTCAAGACATGAGTTTCAATCACGCAGGAGGCTGCTGAAATTGCAGAGGTCTAAAAAACCGTGCAACAAGTGTAGGGCGACTGTTCATTGGTTAAGGTAGCCAAAAAAAAATAGTGAGGGTGGAGTAGAAACGACGATATTGCTCAAAATCAAGTAAGTGTTTTTGTGATCAAAAATCGGCCATACCACTTGGCATATATTATTTCCTCGATGTTTTGCATCTTCGCTCGATATTAAATCAAAGATACGTCGAAAAATGAGGATAACGTCCTACTGTGTTTCTTAAAAGGACAGAAAAATAAGCGAAAAAGACTAGAACTTATGATGGCAGGATCAAATTGCAACCAACCTTTAGTCATTTACAATGCACCATTGCTTCGAGGGGGAAATTTTGCACTTTGATGTGACACGAGATGGTTACAGCTGATTGCAGATGAAAAGGCATTTGCTTGAGTCATGATGAAGCTTGAAATACGATTTGCGAAGTACTGACTTAGTTCACGCATTTGAATTTCGAAAAAATTTAAATTAAACTTCAAAAAAATATTTTGCAACTCGTTGCTGCAGAAAATTATTGTCAAATCGTCACTCAGCCACAAATGGATATCGTTTCGTTCAATTCGAGCAACGTCATTTTCGAGTGCTCACTGAGATGCCTTGCGTAGCTGTCTGCAGTTCGAGTTAGAGGCGTGCTGACATCGAAGTATCGTTGATCACTGCAAATCTCTTCGAATACTGAAATAAAAACCATTACCGCATTGCGACATCGTATATGGGTAAATGCTTCATGCGCACACATAACAAAATACTCATCGTTGTCCTGTCAATAGGGGAATTTACGTTGTTCAAGAACAACTGAAGCTGAAAAATTTTTGGGGAATAAAATTTGAATTATGGCCCGGTAATAAAGATATATAAGAACTAGATGAAAGTAGAAGAGCGTGAAAAAAATAAAATAGCAAGTATTAGATATCAGCAAGGAACTATAACTAAACCAAATTAACGAAAAAAAAGTGAAACAGTAAAGTGAAAAAAATGGCAAGCTTAAAGAATATGAATAGCATAATGCCACCCACAAATACAGCCTATACTCACAATGAGAAAACGAAAAAAAAGAAGAAAAAACTCGCTCATTTCATTTAAAAAAAAAAGCAAAGTGGAAAATGGAAGAAACTGATGCATAGCAGTTGACTCAACATAATCGTTGCTGGTTTGATCACTTGAGAGAATTGTGGAAGCAGTGGATGAGACACCTAAAAACGAAAAAGTCAAAACTGAACGGAATCAAAAAATTTGAGGATATTGAAACGTTAAAAAGCCGATCGCAAAAAGCCATATATGCACCTTCGTTGCGAAATAACCGTGTTTGGTTTTGAGTTGGTACCACTTTGAAGTTACTTTTATGACGATCTCATCTCATGCTCTCTGAAACCAAAAAGCCATCCACATCTTGCAGATCTTTTACAATCCCAGATGATTAAGACGCTTACTGTATATGAGCTTGCATTCAATTGTCGCATGGGGCAGGAATGTGCGAGAAAGCGTGTTCAACACTTCTAGGAACCCAGATGGAGAGCAATTCTCTGTCTGGTTTCTGCTCTCTTTTTATTCCGTTTGTGATCTAACAGATACTTGGACAGTTGAAGCATGATATAGAAAAACAAAAAGAACAAACTCATCAAAGAGCATAAGCTTAAGGAAGCCTTAATACTCCATACCAAAAACAAAGCGGTTCAAAAAAGCCTAATTTTTTAATTGGTATGCATTTTAGTTTGACAGCTTGCTTACGATACTACGACTAATTGACTCATAGATGTTCACTGTTGATTTGATAAACAACAGCACGAAAAGAAAATGAAAAAATGCAGCTAATGTGACTCACGGTATTTCATGCCTGTCTTACAAGGTTAACACCAAAAAAAAACTTTTGTGCTTTAGCCGCATAAATGATGCTCGACTTCTAGGTCAATGCCTACTTTAAGTTGCTGTTGTACGACCACCCAACGCTACGTTGTGTGTAAGGTGAGCAGGTTATGGCCGAAGAAAAGCAGAGAATAAAGGTGTTTCAACCCGACTTAAGAATCGATAATGTTCACTTGTTATTCTTGCGTCACTTGATTCCGACCAAGGGGAATTCGAAGTTGCAGAAGATGCTCCCGAGCCAGGAAATTTGTTGCATAAGAATGTCGATACAAGTGGAGGTTGTGTGCACCGAGCAATTAAAATCCCGATGATCGCTATCGTCCTCTCGTTTTCCGGTCAAGAAAAACATTTCTTTGTAAGAAACTTCATAGCGCATGCAATCAATTAAAGCGCTGCATGCATATGTCTATAGGCATCGCTTGAAATACCTCATGTACTGCTCCCATGTGCCGAAAATCGATGCGAATGACGCATTTCTTTAGCCCTGTAACAGTACGTGAAAAACTATTTCGAACTATATTTCAGCTGACCCTTTCTCTCTGTTGAGCAACTCCTCAGTTAATTGTTAGGACGACATAAATCGAGTTGACACCTGGTTTTTTAAATAAGGTTGATGCAGCTTAGCCCAGCGGAAGAGCGAAAGGTGTGCGAAGAGATTAATTTTTTGGTAGCCTGAAACCGCTTGAGATGCTTCACGATTGGAGAAGTCGGTCGACATCCCACTTTTCGTTAATTGAATCTATTCAGCATTTCGAAAGGGAAGAAATTTTAAAATCTAGACGTTTTGTTCAAAACTAAACAATTTTTCCTAGTGTTTTTACGGCAAAACTCGTAACGGCTAATGTTTTAAGTGAGTGGCGCGACTATAATCCGCAATGGAAGCTGATTATGCTAGCAAAGCGCTTTTCAGAATACCATTACCTCATATCATATGAAAAAAATTGTTCGCTTACATTCTTGTACTGTTGTTAACAAATCTGTTAGTGCGTTTGACTGATTTAATTCCGAGCACTTCTCTTTGAGAGTCTCTTGAGGAAGTGAGGCAGATGCCTTACATTGTAACGATTCTTGACAGACAGAGCTGACGGTACGCAATCTTTTTGCATCTCCCTTTTGCCACTGTGCAACACGAAAATGAGTTACCGGTGAATTTGCGACACCTCAATAAGGAATGAGTCTTTACTGGGCTGAGAGGATATTTGATGATGAGACACTCGCCGCGTCAAAATTCACGTCAACTCGACGTTTATATTGTCGGCAGTTTTCGTATTGCAGAAGATATCCCAATGCAGTGTAACCGTACCGAGGTCGGCAAAATTTTCCACACCTGATCTTGGCTCGATGCCGTCATACTATAATATTCAAGGTGCGGCTGAAGTGTGAAATGTGAGCATCATAATTTGCTCTTGAGCAAATTCACTCTCGCCGATTTGTTGCTTATTTCAAAATTCACCATTTGGTTATCTGTTGTTGTAGAATAACTCAACACTGTTTAGTGCGCTCAATCGCCTTCGATAATCTCTTTGTGTTTTCGCCAAATTGTTCTGCAGCTTTCAAGCTTTATAAGAGAAACATTTACACTTCTGCAGCAAAAGTATTTGCGTATTTTAGGACATCATATGCTCAGTAAAACATTTACCCGCACGGGGATAGCCACGCTACCTCACACCACCTTATTGAGTAGTGAAAGCCCGGACCAACCGCTCAACGAAGTTGTTGAGATGGAGCTGGTATGGCGAAATATTCAATGATGGAAATGAGTCGTGCGTTTGTCAGCCACAATTCGTTTTCTGTACGAGATTTGCTAAGCGCACAGAAACTATATAAAAATCAACGAGGATGAGCACAAGCTTATACGAGCAGCTGAAGTGTGCAGGTGATTTTTTTAATCAACTGTCATGTCATAATGTGCCGTTTCATTTTACTGCCCTAATTTCACGATGACGTTCAAGTAATGAAATGTTTGGTGCGTACGTTATTCGCGGCCAAACCTCCGCCGCCATTTATAATAGCCTACTTTTTTTCTTTTGTTGTATTGATAGCGTTTTCCAAACGTCGTTGTGGAAAGATATTTTGTTCGCACAGCTTCTAAAAGAGCGTTTTCTGAGGGCTCGTAGGCACTTTGTAATGGTTGTGCAGGCTGGTTTGCCCAGAAATGAATATGCTTTATATACCATGCACCTTCGATAGAGTACTTTTGTATTTGCAGTAAGGCGAGGTGTTTGACGCTGATTCGCCATTAAAATGCCGAGACTGAACTAAGTTGTTTTCGAGCTCTGGAGTACACTTTGCGAATTTTAAATGCGCGAATAAAACTGCTCGTTTAAAGCTCACAAGATATATCGCAAAGCACAAAAATACCTTTATTTTGGGTATTTGAATTTTAACAGTAAATCACTTGTTTTGATATTCTGAAGTCGCTTGACGATCGCCTTCCTGCGTTATTTACAGATAGCTTACTTCTGGATGCACTAGCGACCGACAAATGGTCCACCTCTGCTTCGAGCACTTCCAAATGAGTTGTAATTACAACTGGCTTAACAGTGCCTTGAGAACAGCTGAAATCAACAAACTGGCCTTCGTTTCTGCGTTCAGCCACAACCTTAAGGCCCATCATTATGATCATCCATGTCTTTGGCGTCCGCTGATTACCTCGTGGATGTTGTTGTCCACCCTCACTCCACCTCGTCGATCCGTTCATCTTCGAGCTTCAGCTATTCCCCCAATCGGTCTTGTTCCCATAAGGTTCGTATTTACTTTGATGATGTCCGGCCCGAAATCTGCGCCCCGCTCTTCAAGTTTTTTTTGGCAGCTGCTCATTTCGGTTATCATATTCGGTGCAAGGGCAGTGTTGTCTGCGAAAGGCAGACAGCAATTCACAGTCGATTCGGATTCTTCGGGTCCAGTTTCAACTATTAGCACTTCGAGGAGAATAGAGAACAACTTAGGCGATATGATATCCGCTTTCCCGACACAGTATCCGATGTGGATGCAAACTTGTTTATCAATAAGGCTAACAGCAATTCACAGTCAATTCGGATTCTTCGGGTCCAGTTTCAACTATTAGCACTTCGAGGAGAATAGAGAACAACTTAGGCGATATGATATCCGCTTTCCCGACACAGTATCCGATGTGGATGCAGACTTGTTTATCAATAAGGCTACTTTCAATCGTACTCTCCTTAGATGCCGTTTAAGTCGATCAGATACAATTGCGGACTTCTCACTCGTGCAGTACCAGCAACGTGATTGCTACTTAACACCAGTTATTGAAGACTTTTGAAACTCACGAAAACAACTGCTGACGGTTACTTATATTCTGGGTGTCCTAACAGCAGTCTTACATAGTCTACTGGTTTATACGAAACTGTCCTCTAGTAAGCAGACAACTGAATGACAGCAGAAAGAAGACCTCAAAAAAGATAAAGTTGACCGAAATAAGGGCTACACAACATAACGTCGATTGGCAAATTAGTCGTTGTTTCTTTAACAAATAGCCTGCTCCGTTGTTCGCAAGCAAAGTAGTGGAGAAGCTTCGGGTAAATTCAGGTTATTGGCGATGGAAAATTCAGGTATTACACGCTTCGGACGAGAATCGGTTCTCAATGTCTTTTCCGTTCATCCTCGCAGCTGACCCTTTGTTTGTTACGGTTACGACCAGGTCAGCTTAATCCTCAGTTAAGCAAAACCGTCTTTTCAAAACAATATCCTATGCAAAAAGAACAACACTAATACAAAAACACACATCATGCCGTTGCTGCTGTTGGTTCCTATTTCAGGGGTGCTCTTCTCGAAAACTAAAACATCTTCACGGCACAGTAAAATTTACTACCGCACGCGAATTGCTAGATTTTATTCGCCAGCTTACGGTGGCTCGCATAAATTCTCATATATTTGTTGTCCTCAGCAGTCTCCTTTTATCGGGCATTCGTCCACGATGCAATAATCATCAGAAAATCGAGCAGAAATGTATGCAGTTGCATAACCCGCCATCGCGTGCAGAACTATTTTGGTACCGAGAATGGAGCTGATTAATATCAAGATGGGTGTGCCATTTTTAAATTTTGAAGTATTTCAAAACTTAAAAATACCTTCAGTCGAGCACGTGCACTTCGATACCTAATTAGCTTTAATAACTTCGAATAGTTACCACTAGGAATATATGAGCTGGAAACATTGACGCAAGTGCAAACTTGCACATAAGTAGTAGCGCTCACTGCTTTATAAGAGAAATGGTCCCATCTTCCTGGTACTTTAGACCTCATGAAGCAAGTTATGGACCATGAACTTATCGGTTAAACAAATCCGATTGTCGCAATTCATGTGTTGCGCTGCAACACTGAGCGTCTTTTAAAAGCATAAGTGACTATGTAATTTGCAAAGACGCATTATAGAAACGCCCATACTGGCCCAGTGTGTGAACTGGAATAACAAATACAGTCCAACAAACCGTCCGTCTAGATAACAAGGTAGGCGGCCGTACTGTTTGACGCGCAAGTAATTAGGCAGTATATCAGCTTTCCCACGTTACTTCTTACTAAATGGAGAAATGGAAAAGCTGAAATACTGGAAGCGTGGATGTACCGCACCTGAGTCTAAACTGTAAGGAGTAAAAAGTTGCAATAAAGTGCCATCCTAACTTCAAGAGATTAAGACATAGATTGGATCGTTGTCTGGTCGCATAAGATTGATTAGCTAGTCAAAGATAGCACGGGAAATCTGGTGCCCACACGCGATTTAGTTTGCAGTAAGGAATAATAATTGTGATATAACATTTCCCAACATAAAATTATGAGCCTGCAGAACTGTTGAACACACTTGAGAGCAACGTAGTCCGTAACGGGTACAATGTAAAAGTAGACGTCCGCGTGAGAAGTAACGTAAATAGAAAAGTCAAGTAAACTGATACTAGGAACGGACCGGACCCTCCGTCTCTGGAAGCCATGAAATGCCAAGTCACCTTAGCTTTTGGCAGTAGGGCAGCCAGTGACTAGCATACCGAGCTGAAACTGAATAATCAGTTCCGACCCAAACTATCATTTTAGATCGATGTTTCTTCGAAACTTCTGGAAAAAGCGGTATAGATGAAGACGTGTTTACATAGATAGATAGACCGACGCCATCAAGTGTTCAATCCCTCACCTTAGCGACTTTCGAAAATTTTCGCCAGGTAGTATACCGAGCAGTAATAAATTAAATGCGCGATGAGCCTGTTTATTTCAAGCGAATTTATTATTTCAAATACTTGGAAGCGGCAATAACCGAAATCACTGGTTGGAAATTTGAGCCTTCAACGTCCGACACAGTCCCTGCAACTGCTGCAATTGCCGCTCCTTGAGTGCGCACGCATCTTCGCTCTCCTTCTTTTGTACAGTGGCTGCTGCCAGTGCCCTCAAAAATCATTTACTTCACTAGTAAGACAATCAATATGTGAAGTTAGTCTAGAGTGGTAATTATCGTAGACGGAAAATGCATAAAGGCAAAAGTTATCCGAACTCTTCTTTCTACGGCAACGGACCATCTACCGAATAAGAATATCCAAAAATGCATTTCCTTTAAACGCTCGATTTCAGTCCTCTCTCTCTCTCTCCTCCCCCCCCCCCCTCCCTTCAGTACGGTCCCTCCTCAAGTCCGAACAGCAGTTTGCACAGCACCTTCCTTTCCCAATTCAAGTCCTCATTCGGATATCGCACTTTAAACAAATTCTCATGAAATACGTCACCCTTCCGATTCAGCTCCGTTCCTCTCCCCCTGGGGAGGGGGGGGGGAGGAGGCACTCCGCGCAAACCTCTCCTTCATCCCCCCTTTTTTAAAATCTCTCCCCCTTCTCCTAAAGTCCACCCCTTTCATTCAAGCGGCTCCCCTCTAGCGAATTGAAATGCTGTAGCTCCAGGCAGTGTGGAGTGGGAAAGCATGGAACTGCCTGGACCCTGCCCTCTTCTTTTTTTTCGAGATGTGGCTTCTTCGAGGATCTCCCTCAACGATATGCTCCTCAACTTCCCCGTCCCCCATTTCCAAAGATTTTGAGAAATCGATTCCTGAAGTTTCAGGGATACTTCACTAAAATTTCCTGCAGGACCTTGCTAACTGAAAAAGATTCCATTGTTCAGGATTTTACTGACGAAATCAAGCGTCAAGGTTTGAGCAACAAGCAATGAAGTATTATTCCAAAGCCGACTGCCACTAACTCCCAGTGCGCCCCAGGCACAGCCATACCGCAAAACACTGCGCTAATCATCTGCTGTTCCATGAATAACTATTCGCATTGCCTGACGCTGCTAATCAATGCTCCACCATACTAGCTTTCTGGATAAAGCTGCGACGTTATTAAATGAATGCAACGATGCATTCTATAACCGCTGATTCAGCAACTGGTAACCGTGCTCGATCGAATAAGCTGGCGAATATTTTTTCAACAGTTTGTTCATTCCCTTTTACAAAAAGCTTCACTGTACTGTGCAGAACAGAACTCTACAGTATAACGATGTATTATACTATGCACAGCGCTGTGTTATTACTCTACCTAATGCTGGTAAAGCATAAGTTATCCACCAGACTTTATCACACATGCACTGCATTGTATGAGGAAATCACACTATATATGTCATAATGATATGTGGCGTTCGTTATTATCCGCGGTAGGTCCAGATCACAGGACGTGTCTCTCGCCGATACGAGGGTACATTATAGACGGTGTCGAGTAGACCACTTTGAAAACTTGTCAACTACTGCTGCTGGTTTTCACATTTGTTGAAACTTTCGTTACGTCCCGGCGTTAGTTATGCATGTCCCTTCCACTATCGCCTTCGATTCGAAATTTTTTTAGGTGACTCTTGTTTTCTGTGTTTGCATGGTCATTACAAATATTCGGCATCCAGAATTCTCGATTTTATCAAATCCGCGATTCTTTTCGAAACGTTCGCAGATCGAGATCCTCGCTTCAGGCTTTTTAAACATACGATGCCGTCGAGGATACATACCTTCCCGAAAATCTACTGTTCGACTTTCCCTGTTTCCAACATCGACATCATCGGTCCTCTCAGTTATGCATGCTGTTGCTAACAAAACATTCTCTGCCCTATTCCTACGCGCCGATCTGCTTCTCACAGTGACGCGCTAGCCACACTGCATTATAGCTGCAATCCGCTTGCAACAAATGCTGCGAAGTTTTTGACGCTTTCTTCATCAGCTCTAATAAACAGAAGAAATTGAATTAAGCAGCCGTTAAAATCGGATAAACTCTATTAGCAACTTGTCTTGATACTTTTAGCAAGTGAACTGAACGATTTCTTAAAGAATAAAAATAAAACAAGTAAAATGAACAAATGTGCTTACTGCGCAGTTTCGTCGTATTTCGTCTTCCACTTCCTACACTCTTTTTCCACTTTGATCAAATTACCATTCATCTAAAACGAATGTAGTGAAGCGATTCACTCACTTCCGCCAACTTACAGCAAATAGGACTCAAACGCTTAAACTGTTGATGGTAATATTTTCTCTATTTCTTAATCGCAATGCCCTCCTCGCTAAGATTGCTGCCTGTCGAGGGAGGCCTTCCCGACTCAACTGCTTCTGTTATACTAGAGGTTGGGAAGCAAAACCAAATTCCTTTGTCGCTCACCTCACTGGTCGAAACTCCTAAACACATATAGCGCGTCCCTATACTTCAGCGTCTTACTTATGGTGTTGCGCGCCTATCAACTTAGTAAACCGTCGCATCATCATGCAACTTCGATGCACTGAACTTGAAGATCTATGGACCTGAGATGACGGAAGAATGCTCAAGTTCAGGTTATAGCAACCACTTAGCGTGGGGATCCGCTCTCCGCTTCCACTAGTGCCACTCCAACTCCCCTCTCCGAGAACAACTGCACTGGAGAAACCTCAATTCCCAAGGGGATCCCTTGAGGGGAAGGACTGCCACATCTTTCAAGAGCGTTAAAGACTTCTTCCCTCAACCGGCCAGGCTGCCTCATGATTCTCTAACGGAAATTCTTTCTTCTTTGGCACATTAACAGCACTATTTAACAGGGTTGCTATTAGACCTTCTTTTCATCGACGATGCTCTGGCCGTAGCCCAATTAACAAAACACTTAGTAAGGAAGCGGAAAGTCGCGGGCTTCGATCTCGTCTGTTTGGGCTCGCCAAAAATAAAGATAAAGCGAAAGGAAAAAAAAAACGTACGCGTTCCATTTCGCGTTTAAATTTTTCGAAGGTTTCGTTCGAGGTGTTAAGACTATTGTGCAGCTCGTTGTATTTCTTTGTGTATTTGTCTATCTGCTCTCGCATGGCCTTCTCGCCCTCTAAAGCTTCTTTCATCCTCAGCTCTCGAGCTAACAACTGAAAATAAAAATTGTACTGAATACTAAATACAAGCACTAGAATCAATGCGGGTAAATAATTACAATAATTAATAGCAAACAGCTCAAACGCTGGACGAGACGAGGTGACCAAACACGAGCATCCCTATCACCCCTCTTCAAATCTTCAAAAACTGCAGAACAGCAATTTCGAGTCAAGATTTCGCGGTTCATGACTTTTGACTCGAAAAAGATCAAGCGTCTAAAATTTTATGTATGAAAGATTTCTTCGTGAATTTTCCACAATTTGCAATCCCTTCCACTGCCTGTCGACCAACCGACTGCAGGTCGCTTTTTAAAAGCCTTAAAAGTCGCGTACGCGTTCCATTTCGCGTTTAAATTTTTCGAAGGTTTCGTTCGAGGTGTTAAGACTATTGTGCAGCTCGTTGTATTTCTTTGTGTATTTGTCTATCTGCTCTCGCATGGCCTTCTCGCCCTCTAAAGCTTCTTTCATCCTCAGCTCTCGAGCTAACAACTGAAAATAAAAATTGTACTGAATACTAAATACAAGCACTAGAATCAATGCGGGTAAATAATTACAATAATTAATAGCAAACAGCTCAAACGCTGGACGAGACGAGGTGACCAAACACGAGCATCCCTATCACCCCTCTTCAAATCTTCAAAAACTGCAGAACAGCAATTTCGAGTCAAGATTTCGCGGTTCATGACTTTTGACTCGAAAAAGATCAAGCGTCTAAAATTTTATGTATGAAAGATTTCTTCGTGAATTTTCCACAATTTGCAATCCCTTCCACTGCCTGTCGACCAACCGACTGCAGGTCGCTTTTTAAAAGCCTTAAAAGTCGTAGACGGCCTTCAAATTCTCGCTTTGAACTAAGGAGGTCCATCTAGAATTCACTTATGTTATGAGAATGGAAAAGAAACAGAAAAAACGAAAAGATCTAGTTTTTCCATCAGAACGATTCATAAAAGCCCACCAAGGCCGCCATTAGCGATTGGACCTAGGAAGAAAAAGGACGACGAACGTGAAAAGGCGCAAGGCACCTCTTTAACAAAAAAGACACTAGGCCTCGCATATCAAAACTGGCGCAAGTGGAGGTACCGTCCACGTTGGCAAACGATAGCATTGTATCAGGGAATTAGGCTTGAACTAGGTGGGAGTGTTACCTACTACGCTGCAAGTTTACGGCACTGCATATGTGCCACCTTTATCTGTTTCACTGCAGTGTATAAATGCGAATAAAAAACTGAAGCGATTAAGAACAGCTTCTGCAAGTTTTCAATCGAAGAATCTTCATCACTTTCACGCGCATGATACTCTTTGGAAAGTAATAAACTGGAACAGAAGGAGAACGATAGCATCTGATAACGATAGTTAGAAAGTAAACAAAACTGCACGGTTTCCACTTAATTTATTTTTGCCAAAGCGGAACCATCTACGTTTTGTATGAAAACAAACGGAAACTTAGGCTTATGATATTAAATCAATTCTTACCCTTATATGCAGATAACGTTCGATCGAATTAGCGTATAGATTTTTCAGTTTTGAAAAAAAAAAAGTGTGCAGATTGCACAACTAAAGCAATAAAGCGCCGATGCTGACAGAAGCAATGACTCTTAAAATTTAAAGCAGAGAGCTGCACGCAGAAATTTTAAGCATGATAGCCGACCTACAACAACGCAGGCAGATTTATTAGCATGTCATTAGTTGGCTAATTTAAAATACATTCAAATTAAAGGGCAGTTCGTCTTCAACATAAATTGAAACTAGAATAAATGAATGGAAATGCATGAGCACCCGATGAATGATCACAAAAACTTTGGAATGACTCACTGCCTATTAATAGAAGAAGAGGAGGAAGGGTAAGGGATTTTAATTCGTCCGTATATAAGCAATCGTAAATCGTCACCAACATTGGACCGTCAAAATCTCACTTCAGAATGAAGAAGAATGCGAATTCCTCTTTCCATGACAAGTGACCGTTTAACGAAAAAGAGCCAACGGAGGACGGAAAGGACGAAATATGTATAACCAAAATGGTAAAAATGAAATATATATGATCAAAAGGATAAAAAAGATGGAAATTTCTCTGTTTAAAGCGATGACTGCCAAACCACTGAGAAAATCCGACAAATGAAAACGAAACAGCTCAGTAGCCCGAAAACGCGCCATCGCTTAACTATTACGAACGCGGTCTTCGCAGTATTCCGCTTGTTTTCAAAAAGCTACTTGTTGACTATACCTTCCCAGCATTTCCGCAAACTCCTCTCCTTCCACCACTCGCTCTGAATACAGACTTACATTTCACAAAACGAATTTTGCACTCTTAAAACTTCTGATGGCAGATATAAAGCTGATTATTTTGAAACCTTTAGAAAGCGTAACTAAAAGTATCAGCCGGTTGGTGGAGACTGCTGCTGTAACAAACAGCAAAGATGAATGAAACAGATGTAAAAAAAAGCACAGTTTATGCCCCCCCCCCTCCAAAAAAAACACGAACAGCAAGGCAGTGCAAGACATACAAAAAACGATCGGGTCCGCGGCAAAATTGGAGCACAGCATGACACTCACCTCGTTTTTGAGTTGCAGTTTCTCTTGTGAACACTTCTGAATGTCGAGATTAGCTGCGACTAACTTCGTCTTATATAATTCCACTTCCATATCTCGTGCTGCTGTCAATTTCTCACAGTATTCCGTTTTCTGAAACCGCATAACTGAACATAACTACGTGCACATATATTGTTTCTACAATATATGAATCTTTCAGAACTCCTTAACAAATCGGCTCGCGTCTCCTCCAAATCGTCTTAAGAACCTCTTCCGCACAAAACGTTACAAACTGGAAGAACATGCATAGAACAACAATGACGTGATTCGGACAGCTCATTCTGTTTGTCACTGTTAGAGTTCCTGCTCGTTCCATTCACTTCAACTTAAAATTTTTTGGCTCGCTTCAACGGAACAACTTTTCCATTCACTCGATTTGCGTTAATCCGGAATTATTCCATTTGCCTGCTCATCTCAACTCAAAAATTTTTGACTGTTTTGATCGCCATAATTTGTTTTTTTTTCTTGCCTCACTTTGCTAGCCTTACTCCAATTTTTGCACTTTGCTTTACCCGCGCTACTTCAAAAATATTTCGGCTCATGTGAATCGTGAAAATTGCGTCAACGCATCACAATATTTTCATGTAAATTATTCTTACATTACAAAATATATTGGAAGAAGAAAAATTTCTGTATTACAAAATTTCTGTATTTCATTTCTGTATTACAAAATATATTGGAAGAAGAAAAAGTCTTCTCTTCCATGAAGAACATTCAGGGCGGAAAGAGAACAGTCACTCAGGAATATTAGAGAGTACATATGCCAATCAATCAATCTTGCGCGAATATACAATAAAATCTCAAGTTCGTTCGTCTTGAATAAACGCTTAGGTTCCAGGATGCGCTTCACGCTGAAATGCTCAAATACTCTTTTCTTTTCACTTTTGGTTCATGAATTATGATATTTCGAACCTCCCCACGTGTTACTGAAGGCCTAATTATGGATGAAGATTTTCAAACTTAAGTACACCTTAGTGTTGACCGATGAAGAGTACGAAAAAGTATGATGGCAACTGCGTGACCATGCAAAAAATGAGAATGGAAAATGTTATGACAGTAAAGTAGGACATTGAGCAAAAATAAATTGAAATTTGGCAGCAGAGGCAAAAGGTATCCAGAAAAAACGCAAAAGTTTTGCGCTTATACATGCTTACATGGGATCTGGTCTCGACCCGATTCCAGACATGATATCCGGCCTCCAAGCGAAAAATGTTGCCGACCCTGCCGTATAACCTCAAAACAAATCTCTCAAAATTTTTTGGGAAACCATAAATCTGTCGTTTCATTCGAGGTCACCTGATAATCAGCATAGCTGGCGTACTAGTAAGTGGCGTTTCATTTCTGTAAGCTACATTTCACCATATTATTCTGCATCACAAAAACACTGTGGCATTTCCTAGAAGATACTTGCCTTTTGGTAGTTATCAGAAGATTGCTTTCATGTTTCCCATTCTGGTGCGATTTCGAGATTCCTAATAATGAAACAGAATTCATCAAATAAGATTTCAGTAAAACTGCTTTTCTTCACGGCGAACTTTAATGATGCGCCTTCTGTTAATCGGTTAAGCTAATTACTGAACAATTAGTATATCAGACCAGGCATCCGTGGCTAAAGGGAATGCGAAGAGAACGGGACTAATGCAACGAGGACACTGGAAGCTGGAAACTGCTTGAAATACAAAAGTGAAATGTTCAACTCACTGCTGAAAAATGGCTTACCTCCCTCAGGCAGATTACCACTGCCATGCTTTGTGCTCACAAAAATTTTAAAAAAAAGATGGACATTGATCACATCGCGTGCGTTTCTGCCGAAAAAGGATTCCTTGCACAAATTTCACTGAAAACCGCCCGCGCTTTTTTTTCAGCCTGGAGACCGGAAACTTTTGAATGAGGTTTTCAGCTGGAACACCCAATCAGAAAAACGAGAAGGAACAACATATCAAAAGTCAGAAAGAACGCCTAGATGAAAGTGGAGATTTCCTAAGGAAATGAAGTACATCCGCGACAGAGATCTTCGACAACTACGAGCACAAGTGTAAATATCCACTCCCAACGCTACCAACTGGGGTAGCGTTTACCAAACACGCGGCCAAGTTTCGAAACAAATACGCAAGTCACCAGTAAATGGAGGAAAGAAAAGAGAAAAAGAAAGGATGGGAAATGAGCGTAATACATTGTTTATACCTATAGGTGAAGGAATCCTACGTTCCCAGCGAAGTTGAGGGCGAAGCCGCTCCCAATCTTGTTCTCAAATTTTCAACTACTCCAGAAATTCCACCTCGTGCTGCAACGAGGGGGGCTGGAGGAAGAGTCGGGGAGGAGAATTAATAACACTGCGATTTCGTGCTTGAGGCGCCACGTTAGACGCTTTAGGAGTTCCACTAATCAGACCAAAAGGTTTACGAACCGATACCAAATAAAACGTGCAAAGTAAACGTCTCATGCCAGATCGCTCATACAATTCTTCTTTCTTTCACTAAATATTTCACATCCTCTGTGTCCATTACTCCTTCCGAAGCAAACGGGTTAGTCTGGAAATCCTTACAGAGAACATCGTACGGTGCTGATTATAGTTACCAACTTTCACGGCTCATGGGCTCAAAGCTGAAACTGTAGGATGGAGACACGTACAGATACGGCGTCATCATAATGCGATTTGCATACATGAATTTACCGGATCGCATTAAAAAAAAAAGTCTACGAGTTCCGCATTACTTTGCCAGTGATGAAGAAATCTGTGTAAATTGATTAGAAAATAGATCGACCTCTGCAAACTGTTTAGAAAGGAGCGCCACCCTCGACTCATATTCGTTAGCAAGGCTCTTTAACTTCTCTGAGAGGTTCGCGTTGTCGGTTGTCAGCCTCTCCGATGTTTCTCGACCCGTTTCCATCGATTTCTAAATTTCATTACCTATTACAGGGTCCGACAGAAGTTCTCTTGCGGAAAAAAACACAAGTAATGCGGATGAGATGAATTCACCCTTACGTACAAAAAAGCCAAAAGAGAACTGAAGAATCCTGGAGCGAACACCGCCATCACGAGAAAAATATCGGCAGTTCCATCGTACAATGCACTTGAAGATATGGCTATATGAAAATTTTAACCAGACGTAAGATATTACTTTCTGCAGCTAACATATTGCCCCTTAGTGTAGGTCAGCTCGGTGGCCCACCTAGATGCCAAGATGGCGGAACACGACAAAGAAAGAGGCATTATATGGCTTTGATTATATTGTTGGCGTGCACTAAATTTGGCACTGGCACATACGGTTCTAAGTCAACTCAGTAGCCCACCTAGACGCCACAGTCGAATAAATCAACAAAATGTAACGAATTTTGTGACAGAACTTTCGTATGACATTTTATTCAATTCAACTCATTCGCAGCATGCACCGTGTAAATATTACATAGTTCCGCGCCAAAACGACTGTGCTCAGAGAAACTCTGCGTCCCAACACGAACTTACACCAATAACCAGTAGGGATGCTTAGTATGTAAACAGCGGTAGCATGGTCTCGAATCTAATGAGTGGAAGCATTTTCTAACATTTTCAAAGCTATAGTCGTCAAACATGTGCGTAATGGCTGTTCTGAAGTCTGAAACCATAAGCGAAATATGTTTCCAAGTAAATGGCTAATCTAATATTTGAGCTGGTGTATTTCATTGGTTCGTGATAAGCAGCACGCCTCAAGTACAACACACAATGATTTGCTATTTGGGCGACTTGATTCATGAAAGTTCATAGATTTTAACAACAAAAAAGGAAAAAAAAAACTCGATCAGGAGCAAAGACTCATTATCATTAGGAATGGCTGATCTCAGAGATACATACCTCACCGGGAAAACTTCAGCGATGAAAAAATGATAAACTGAAGAAGTCATTGGCACAGCGATGCAGTATTTGTGACTCTTAAGATATGACCAACGGATGATGCGCGTCATAGTATGCCACGAAAATGGTTTGTTCAAAAGCAGAGTTCTGTGAAAAATATGCTCCTGGTTTGCTTTAGCTTAAATATGGCCGTAGCCGAAGATGAAAACGCTAAAGCAAAATCCATTTGTTTATAAACTAATTCAGACTTCCCCTTAAGCAGCAAAAATTGGCGCGCTGAGCGTTAAAGGACACATAGCGTATTTCTAAGCAAACATAACTACTAGTTTATAGAGAATTTGCATGATTCACTCATGTAATAATGCACTTAATTTGTATGACAGATCGACGAATAAGCTGATGTCCATATGTTTCCAAGCATCTGTGCACTGTTTGCGCAACCCTCAGGTCCTCTTTGTAGAAACTTAACGGCTTGCTACAAAAAAAAAAAAAAGGAACTCTTGGACCTCCAAATATTGCTGAGATGAGTTAAAAACTATCGGTATACGATCCGAGCAAAGCTAACGTCACCTGTTCAACGTCATTCGATATGGCCTAGCGAGCAATGTATAACCTGAATAGTGGCGACAGATTCTTTGAACTGGTCGATCATTTCCTTTCGACTTTTCTCTAAAGCTTTCAATTTCTCAACGTGTTCGTCATGCGCCTTCTTTTGAGCCTTTTGCATCTCGCGACACAAACTCTCCAGTTTGCCCTTCGCTAGCTCAGTCTTCATCAGTACTGATTCCAAGGTCTCCATCTTCTTTGTTAACTGAAAAGAGCTGTTAACTTCATCGACGGCTGACTCAGACATTACTGAATGGTAAATGTAAAAAAATGAAATAACGGAAATTCCCACAGAACAAACATGAAGAGGAAAACGTATACGACCAGGCGAAAAAAATAACAAGAATCTCCGTTTTAATGACAACAGCAAAAAACTTCACAGCGGAAAGTAAATTAATAAACGATAATTTCACTTCACAAATTGAGAAGTACTTTGGTTTTGAGGGAACCAAGATGAACACTGTGGAGGAAGGTAACGGACATCAGAAAGTCGATAACGTTTGGGCCCCTCTGCTTTACTTAATTAATTACTTACGTCGGATGCTAATGATGACTTTATTGGGAACCTTCCTCGTCGCCGTAGCAAATGTGAGTTGCGGTACATCCACGAATATTGACAGCCACATTGGTGCAGCTTTCTAGAGTGACCTTTGACTCCCTCATTCCTGTACCCATGGAAACGATGACGGCTGATTACAGCTGCTGCCTCTACGAGAACAAAAAAGACTTCGCACTAAATAACTGCACATTCGATCCCTTCCCTTATCTCAGATTTCAAATTCAGTCCCTCCTTCTTAAAAACGGGACCGCACACCCTCTCAAATTTAGCCAGCCACCCTTCCCCCTGGATATACCACTTCTCACCAGCTCTCCAACAGCGTGGCCCACAACAACTCTGGCAATCCAAGTTCGATAAAAAGACGCTCATTTGGCTAAGCGTATAGCTTGCTCAGAGTGCTTCTAAGTTTTACCGGCGGAGGTATGGCGAATGACGGTTTTGAAAACTTGAAAGGAACCTTGCCGATGCAGTTGTCTACCCAACTGGTGGTCGGTCTCACAACCCTTTCGCAGTGGCAAAGTCTCACTCAATAGAAGCGAGCGAATCATAGCCGAATTTCGCGCAGGAAATTTTTGATGACTAAAAACCCTAAAAAAGCAAAGTTCGAAAAACCAGAAACTGGGCGCTGATTCGAAGGAAAAATTTTTGATCTGACATCGTCGTTTATCAAAAATTAAATGAAATATCTACCCTCTATCGCTCAAGCTTGGTTAGTTGCCAATCGCATCCAGATTTCGAATCGAAAGCCGAAGTCGGCAATCGGGCGATAGAAGGTTCATCAATGTAATAAAAGCAGCTTTCCGCTTCATTCAGAATACCCATTACAATTTTCAACGTAAACTTCAGCACTCGTTATTCATAAGCCTATATAGATTTAAAAGCGGTAGCATAGCTCGACCGCACTGGCCATGCGCAAGTTCAATTAGACCATGAAAATATTAGTTCATATACTTTGTGCGATCCGCCTAAAAAGCGCCCAGTTCACAAGAAGCTTATTTGGTCACCGGAGCCGTCAAAAAGTCTCGTATTTTGGAAGTTCTAGACAATCTGGATCTGCATCGAATGAGCCTGTAGCCGTTCAAAATTCCCTAAAACTTTTGCCATCAATCTTTCGAATAATCCTTCGTGTGGAAATCTGCGACAATGGTTATTTTCCCTTGCCGTAAAATTCTGCTCAAAAGCAATAAGTGAATGATCAAATGAGAAAGGAAGAAAAGTTTTCCATCGAAGTAGACTCATTCCATCCGGACTGCCCCGAATTTCCTAATCGCGTTCGTTTTTCGACAGCAACTTTTCCAGATATGGACTTGGCGTATCATGATACTTTCTAGTTCTTCCTGGTTCGACCATCAGGAGGGTTTCGAAATCCTTAAAGAGTTCTTCCTTCCCACGTCACTGTTTAAGTCATCCATAAACGTATAATGCATGCTGACGCAAAAGATTCAGATAAGATGGTAACAGCGCACGGCAACAGCAAAGCGGACAGCGTACTCGCCCGGTACGCGGGAGATCGGGATTCAAATGCATGACGCTTTCACGTTCTGTTTCTTTTTTTGGTAGTAATGATGTAAGAGCACATCGACGGCCAATAAGGGATCAGTTCATGCGGAAGAGATCTCACAAGGAGGGAATTAACCGCAAGAACTCATCTTTACCTATTCGTCACCCTAATCGGTTAGATATCTGCGAGTTTACGATGTTTTGATGCCAACCCCATCCCGTAGACCCCTTGCGCCTTAAAGCCATTAAAAAAGAACACTGCCCAAGATGAAATGAGACTTACAATCTCATTCTGTTTGCGCAGTGTGCCAGCCTCCTTCTGAACACGCGACAACTCCTCCACTTTGCCGGCGAGTGTAGCCTTTTCCTCTTCCGCCGCAACCACCCGTTCCATCAATGCCTTCACCAGTTCCTCACCTTTCAGACAGCGACCGATACTTTCCAGCTCACCGCGGACATCTGAACCGCCTAATTTTCGTTTAAATCCGTTCCGAATGTGTACAACTACCAACACAGCACTTCACAACCACCGTAATAAAATGACGCTATGGACCGATGATACACCGGGAAAAAGGTACGCGCACACCTGTGATCGCAGCTAGCAACTTTTCTCGAAACCGTTCTTTCACCAAAACAGCATACGAAAAGCGCCAAAAAAAAAACTCCTGCAAACCGTTTAATTAACTGTTGGAATTCACTTCCTGTCATGATTGGTTGCATATCAACACTTTCTTATTAGACTACCACCTTCCCAGCCAGCACCGAAATACCCCGCCTTATTCAGATATAACTGACTTGCAACCTCTGTGCATATCCCTTTTGTTTCCCCTCTTTTTACTCCATTCCGCCCCTTTTGTTTCGTTTAAGGTTCTTTCGTTCTTATTCGTTTCTCTTCTATATTCTATTTCAGCACGCGTTCACTGTTCAGCTTTCGAACGTTTGTGTTCTTCCGTTTATCTTTTGCAAATAAACGCTATTATTAAGCTCACTGGACCTGACAGCAATGCCACCTACAATATAAGATAACACAACCTGCACGGTAGCGCAGTGAGACAAAAACTTTCGTAATTAACACTTCCATTTCAGTTAACAATTGGCTACCCGGGAAGGGCTGGTGGAAAAACATAAGAAAAGCAAAGAAAACCTGAAACACTAAAGTGAGACAGTCAAGTGAGGGGAAACGAGCGAGATCTTTCCGAGCAACTTTATAAGTATTCAACGCATTCAGTACTGATAACATCAGCTTCGAAAACCATTGGTGAATTGAGTGGACTTAAAGTAAATTAAAAAATAAATAGCGGACAATCAAAACCATGCTGAAAGTGTAAGGAAACCCTGATATCATAACTGTTGCGTTTGAAAACAAAAAATAAAAAATAAAAATGTCCATTTCGTGCACTAAAAAAAGAATCATTAAAGTCGATGAGAACGTGAGAAAAATTATGTCGAACCCATGGGCAAAGAATGCATTGAGCTGTTGATTAATTCCAACATCGTAGGTCTCACAGACGATGAGTATGATGTACACTTCTATCGCCTCCACTGGAAATCTATAGATCCGAATTTCTAAGTCCAAAGCCAACTTCATGCAGCTAAGGAATTTTTCGTAACGATCGAAGCCCATAGGTAAGCAACAAAATTTAAAGCGAAATGGATACAAACCTGGTTTATGCGGCTGCGGAGCCATTACGCTCTTTGTGGCGATAGAGAAACCGAAATCCCTGAGAGTCTCAACGCGACCCGAGTCGTACAACACCCTACAATTTTTTTAATATCTGCATCAAGGTACATACGGACTATAGGCATTCGCATGACCCGAAAACAAATACCGCACTGGTCACTAGCTGATTAACGAAATACTTTAACACCTTACAGCACAGCCACCATGCCACCCACAACGCAAAACGAAACAAAACTTCGCACATGCTTAAGGTCACATGATCACTCCGGAAGCCCATCTGCTTCCATAAAACGGATGGTAACGCCTATGCTAGACAGTAGCAAGCTGATCGCATACGCAAGATCTGCTTGCTTCTATTGAGCGTCAGCGTCTCTCCCTCCCAGTCCCACGATTGAGCGTGCCGACAATGCATCTGGTAGGACTTGGAGCTGTTATGCTATGAAACATGGAGATCATGCTGAGATGGTGACGGCTCAAGTCACACAAAGTTGTTTAGCATGATGCCGCCCCCTGCTAGAATGTTTCCTTTTTAAAGTGCAAGGATTTCATCGACATTAAACGAGCTCATGTGATTCCCTAGACAAGAAACACGCCCGCGCATTGACCTCTTTTATGTTCGCAGTGGACAATCTGATGTTGCGGGAGAGATACATCGGTAAAACGCGGCTCGATGTGAAGCTGTTAGGCAACGTTAGAAAACAACTGCATTACTGGGGTGTGCAAGTTATAAGTGTAATACTTTTCAAAGCGAATGGCTATTGGGAAGTGAGACGCTGTAGAGCGGCAGGAATGTTGTCTGTTGCGTTTCCTACATGAATCGGTTCGAGGTGACCGGTGCTTGTTCGACGCTTAACTGCATGCGCTTGAATCAAGACATTTCCGAACTTTGAAATATGTTCGTGAAATTTGGACGTCCGAGTCAGTCCATCATATTACTTCGCATATTCATGTTCGCCTAATTGAAACGGTGAGAAATGCAATTTTAGGCACACGCATACGGTCGACGAATCAGCCGCAATCACTTTGCATAAAAATATATTCCTTCGAAGCAATGGTGCGCTGTATTTCCGTATTAGTTTGATCAAAATGAGAAGCTGCAGTCTTCTTGTCGATGAATGAGAACTGTTATCATGTGCTTATGTGCTTTCATTTGCCTACGACATTTGCTTATATGAATCATTTATTTTTGTGATCACCTTGCACAAGCCAAACAGTAACGCTGCAAAGTGAAACATATTTTCGCGGGCGCTTCATCTCGCGTTCACGGCTTCTGCCGCACTGAAGCATGGTGTTTCACAGCAACGACCACTGTTCTATAGAGGCATCAAAGTAAACGGTAAATCAATTTGAAAAGGATGGGTGAAGGAAAGAAGAGCAACTACGAAATAAACGTTCGCATGGCAAGTTATGGCACAGCAAATGAGCAGTCGAAATAGAGGTTTCAGAACTACGAAGACAGTAAATAAGAATGGAGGGTATTTTACTGCACGGGCTAAACTAGTCTTTGCAGCCAATATATTGTTCTATAGCAAACTCAGTTCTGAGGCATTTTTAGTGGGAAAAATGTACCTACTTAATTGTACTAAATTTGTCAGAACGGAGTCAACAAGGAGAAATGATGTATGTACTCGGTGCTTGGCAAACACAGAAGGAATATAGGATGTGGCTAGCTTAATTGGAATTTAGTTGTGAAAAGAATATTTCAACTAGATTATTTACCTAACCGGACAAATCATTACGTATTGTGGCTAGCAAACAAGCAAACTTCTTAGCTGAGACTGACCACTTAAAACTATTTAATTGAGTTTTTGAGTGTTCAGTTACTGCTCACACAACACTATCTACTTTTTAATATAAACCTCAGGTCCGATAAAATTATTCTAAACGTAAAGCGAGCGCAGTGATATGAAAACAGCAGTAACGCTTTCCGGCGGTCTCGTTTGCCTTAGTCATCTTCAGAGGGAAAAGAGAAAACGGGACATCTGTTTGCAAGAGCCAGTAGCATGTTACAACTAGGGTGGCCTGCGACTAAGAAAGACGCTGAAATGGAGATCACATGAGGTAGGGGAACGCAGAGATAGAAACAGTAAAAGGGGAGAACGTGGATGGGCAACAAGAGAACAAAACGGCATAGAGGAAGCTGCTGCTTGCAGACAGACGAGGGAACTTGGAAGAAAGTGAGTGCTAACGTGGTTTAGATGGGCGCTGGATGAAACAGGGAGCCAGGGTACTATAAATCTGTTACGCACATTCGTCACTTACAAATGTTAGTGCCAGCCATTCGTCAGATGGCAGCGGCCATCAACGGATAGGTGTTCGGGGTGCATGAGATTACTGGATGCTTTGTGGTCGTCCGTTCTCCGCAAAAACAATAGTAAGATTTCGTAATGGTCAATATGGTGCTGGAGCCAGTTCTCCACCGAAGCTCCTGACAGGCAGTTACCCGCCTAGCAAAGCGTAAAATAGCAGCTTTAGGTTAGTTGCTGTAGCGTTAATTTGCATAAACACTCGGCAGCCAGTTTGCCGCGGTAATTGCTGCCCCTTTCCCCCACCGAATCGCACCCCGATGGGCTCCCTCCGTCCAAAAATCGGTTCCTGGAGAGGACTAGGGATAATTACATATGCAAACTCGCGGGCGAACTGCGCTGCTAGGATATTTGATTACAACCGAGTTGTTAGACACATTTTACAGGAGTGTCCATAAAGTACGACGATGAAAAGAAATGTATGTACGTACCCACTGTGGGAGATAGCGATCGTCAGCCATCGATGGACCGTTATGTCCGTGTACCTATATGCGCATACAGAAAAGCAGCAAAATGTACAATGTGCTTAGATGTATTTTGACAACACTTTTCAAATTCGAATCACGGTAAAGCAAGTTTCCCAAAAAATTCTTATTACTAGCCCAGAATTTCATATAAGATTTTATGGTTTATGAGTGTGAAAGTTATTTGCGTTGTTTCTGAACACTTGTTAAGTTCTTTTCAGGTTAGTAGACAACGGGCTACTTGTCGTTAGCATTTTAGCTTTTAAATGTGTTAAAATCATTTAAGGGATGAATAAGCGTTTTGCATCACTCAAACACCACTTGCATCCGTTATGAGACGTATCGCCATTTTTCACTGAAACGACGCAAATACAACGTCATGTTACTATTTAAAAATGTCGCTCCCTTCCGAAATCCCACGAGGAAACGAGAAGCTTGCGGAGCAAAAGGACAACTATTTTTAAGCTTAACAAAGGATTCAAATATGCGCAAGCCTTGTATTTGAAACGAACATTTGCGGAGGTAAGAGTCGCACCTTGTGATTCGAACACAATGATTACCGGACCCTTGCAGTGCACCATATCCTGCCAATCATCTTCACTAAGCGCAGTTTTCAAGCCCACTGCTGCTGTTCATCCGGCTTTTGAAAAATTCCATTTGGTGTCAGCGAAAAAAAAAACAGCAAAAAATCGCCATTCACACTGAATGCAACGAACCCTTCGTTTTGACAGGACACTAAAGGACAACAGTAGCAGTAATAAGAACGTTTACTTTATGAGAAATGGAAAATTTCACAAAAGTTCGAATGGAAAAACATCTGCTTTCGATTCTCTCACTTTTAATCCAAACGTCTGCTAGCCCCGTTGTCGGTCACCTGGTCAAATTGAAATGATGACCAAGGTACACGTATATGTTGAGTTCGTTTAAAATGCAGCCTTTTAGGTCAGAAGCAAGGGGAAAATGCGTAAAGCTTCTTTTCATAGGTTTTAATGCATCTTTTCCGGTTCAATTCATCAAACATTAAACGTAGTAAACAACGTTGATGAGCCGTCCTAATTTGTTTCGAACAGAGCACGAACTCTTGAAAAGCTTAATATCTCTAGTGCGCTTACTGCATCGTTCTTCGAGCAACTTTAAATCGTCGAGGCATTTCTCTAACGTCTAATGCGATAGCGTAGAACGAACCCCATACCACTGTTTAATTGACGAAAGAATCAAAATCAAATCCTCCAACAATACGAAATGACAATTCAGCAGCCATCAATCTTTCGAATAATAATCACAATAAACTCGCGATGGAATCAACTCTGAAAACGCAAACCGCATGCGACTCCATTACATCACCGCTATTCGTAACGTGTAGCTAACCCAAAAATCACATCCCTAAGCTTATGAACAAACCCAGACCGATAAATTCTTTGGAACATTTCGCATCGGTTAGTTGACTCACTCCTAAAAACCCCTCAACAGATGTTCCTCCCTACTAGAAAATCTATTCCTTTCATGAATGGGGAACAAAATATGTGAAATAAACGATATCTTTACTCCTGTCATTTATATGAATGAGCAAATAAACGTCGATTCAGTCCTTCTGTTCTGTACTCATCGTTCACCTCTCGTTTGTTCCAGTGGCCTAATCTATAAAATTCTATGGTAACGCATATTTGCTGATTCTGATTCAGTAAAAACACCAAAAGTCCTATTAAATAAACCTTCAACCAAAGAACAAACCAAAAGTATTGTTTTATTTATACGAACAATGAACATCAACAAGCAGTTCAGCTGATCAAACGTTTGAAACGCAATAAAAAAAGTTTGCTTCTCCGACTTTTTGTGGTTATGCGGCTGTTCGCAGCACCGCATATAATCGAATAGGGACGACCAACGGCAAACGATCCACAGGTTATCCAAAAAAAGAGTACTTCACATCCATATGTTTCGCTACCATATCCGTAAGAATTCCAGTCGCAATGACAAAGGAGGAAAACTGCGACACCGAACGGAAAGTGATCTGAATAGCTGAGTCAGGAGAGCGCACGATGAAGCACAAGGCCACACCCAGCAGAAAAACAGTAAACGCTATTAGCGGATAATGTGTCCCATTGATAACCGCCTTTGAAATAGCTTCCATTAAGCAGATGGAAGCGGTTTAGTTAGTGATCGGTTTAATCGTAGTGCCTCGCCGTATTGTGCCCCAGCCGATCAGACGCCAATGCTTCTCGATACGACGTGACAGTGCTATCTTCTCATTCACTTCAGTACAGATCGGATCCGTTAGCGCGATCTTCGCCGCGTCCCCTAAGACACTCAAATTAACACTCCTTTCCAAAGATCTGAACGGAAGCAAGAAAGACACAAACTGAAATACTCTAGCCTTCCTCTTCCTCCATCTGCTCAAAAACAGCCATAAACATGAGGATAAGAACAAATGCCTTGCAGTTCGCTGACTCATTTCCGACACGCTATTATTCCGTCTATCGCCCACCTCCTACATAGTGGTGTGAGAGTCAACCACCCTCTATTTTCAGACTTAGAAAGTGAAATCACTCTTCCCCTCGATCCAACTGCACTGCGCGATTTATTCAGAAGCAAAACGAGCCTTAAAAAGTCTCATAGTGAAAACGACCCAAGAACAAAAAAAAACAATGATGACTAGATGAAGAATGTTGACCTGTGCTGGCTTCTGGCAGAAAACTGGGATGAGCAACTCGACTACAGACAAAGTTCACACAAGGAAACAGCCGTTCCAACACAGTCAAGAAAAGCTAACGAGGTAAAGGCCAGCATCCTCTTACGAATGCTGCAAAACAGCTCGACCGATCAAACACTCAATCATTTCCAAACCACGATGAAAGGTGAAAAATTTGCAACAAAAGTGGTCGTAAAAGTGCTGAGATATAGGCCGTTTTACTGATAGGAAATAAGATGAAAGTTATTGCGAGTAGTCTTCCATTATAAGCAATTTTTGGTAACGAAAAATTCCTACAGTAGCTAGAAGAAAAGATAGAAAAAGACAGCAATGTCACGAAGAAAAACAGTTAAAATTCAATACTGCCAATGTGATCCACATTTGTGAGTTAAAGCTAAGGGGGAAAACCAAAACTGAATTTGCCAGAGGTAGAAGGGAAGCGGAGAATTTGTCCGAACTCAGATCTCCAAAAGCGGAAGTGTGTAGAGTATTTTTGACTTTTACGATGATTCATAGAGGTGACTTTTCAACTCGACGGTGTGAAAACCTCATTCCATATCTCAGCACGCATATGCCGTGCTGAGATATGGAATATGCCGGCTCCTTTGGGAGTAAAAACAAAGGTATGAGTCAAAAAGGGAACCTTTAACTGCAATAACACGGCCTCCGGTTGACAGCGAGCCGATGTTGACCATAAGCACTTCTCCTTTGCCCAGTTTTTGTACTTTCGCCGCCTTCTTGCCGCCCTCAGTGCGCACTCCCAGTAGTCGCCGCAAAAGGAAGTAGGCGATCTCGATTTCGGTGAAGATATCTGGTAGAGTGCCTACCGCACCCAAAATATGTCCCACGAGACGGTCACCACGGCACAGCGTAGGGTCGATTTTAGTGCCCACTCCAATTAAACCTTCAAATTTGCAAACCTAATTTACTGGTGTAATAAACCTTACAATTATTACTCAAAAACATGGTGGAAACGTGATATCAGAGTTACTTGACAGGTATTTAAGAAAACCATGACAGAATGTATAAAAAGAATTCCTTTAAGGTTTGTGCCATTTTTAGAAATAATAAGAGAGGCGCAAATATGCCTGTTTGTCCCGCGTACTCCGAACTTCCAAACCAGAAAGCCAACAGTCACGGAATTTGATAGATGCAGTCGAAACCAGGCTGTCCTTTTCGGATCACCGCCTTGCATGCAGCCCTCACCCCCCTCCCCCCTCTACATCCGAATCTTTACTGCTATCCCGTCTCCCACTGCGAAGTTCGTGGATATCGACTTCCAACTACTGCGTGTGAAATTTGATGAAAAAGTCTCAGGACTCTCTAAATGTTGAAAACGCTTCCGTAGGGACGACCATCAGTTTGACGACCCCTGGTCACACCCCAAGCTAAATTAGGGGAAAATCAGTGTTACAAACCATTGGACTACTGCCTACGGTAATTCCAAACAACATGAAAATTATTTCCATCCACAATTTCAAAACTGGCCTTGATGTCTGCACTCGCAATGCCTATACACATATTTATGGTGCCTTCACTGATCGCTTGTGACTAATATTTTAAACTACTTCGAACAGAGTCCTCATGTCGGAACCCTACAGAAAATTGAGTGCTTCCCTCCTTCTTATCACTCCTCCTCCCCCCTATGACAACTTTCTCTTGTTCACCAACGGCTTCGTCACAGTGAACGCTTTTTCAGCTTATGGCGTCAAGAAAAACACGGTCTCTCGAGATCTCGTCAAACATAGCCCTCAGAGCTCTATTTGAGATGAAACAGCAAGTACATCAAATTAAGCGATTTTACAGCTGCACTGACGCATAACAGACCAGATTTTTTTTGGAATACAATTTAGAGAACAAGTGTCGCGTTGACGCGCGCAGCCGTTAGCCAATAATAAACAAGAGAACCTTCATTGCAACTAACAGTGCAGTCATTCATCCTTCACAATTTCCAAAGGCATAAGATAGGGGGAATATACCATAGGTCCAACCCACAAAAACCTACAGCACAATTTGCTCCACAGTATCTGCAAAGCATAAATCAAACAATCGAAAAATTGTGCTAAAACTGCGCTTCCGATTTCTAATTCGCTAAAAAAAAAATTGAAGATATCGTCTATATGCGCCTGCGCAGTATTACATCAGCATCCACGAATTCTTAAACTCCATGCACATACGCACGACACCATTTTCCTTACCGAAATCTCAGCTACCCCAAAATTGCTACCTATGAGCGGAAGAAGAAAAATAAATTACATAGCACAAAAACAGCTTGAAAACAACGAAGTCAGCATGCCTTACACGAAACTTTACATCATCCCTCCTTCCCTCCATACCCCACGTCACAAAAAAATTTTAAGAAAAGTCATCAGAAAGCCATAAATCAGAAACGACAATACCTCAAACCCCCCCCCCCCCCTCTCCCACCTCCTAAAAAAACCTGATGGAGGCTCACCTCCTGGAACGGCGTATTGCAACTGATTTTGCTCAGCAAATAGTGAAACAATTTTCGAATAAATAGGCCGGCACTGCACACGACCATCCGCCGACTTCGAAACAATGCCCGGCCGTACTTCGATTTCTTGACCGACTCGAAGAATTCCTATAAATTTAACCTCCGTGATATGGCGTACGCATAGACTACAAAGGCAACCTAGTGCAGTATAAAATTTAAATATTAACAGCTCCGAATCTTAGGACTTGGCCTCATTCTCAACTTTCAGATACATCAGTTTTCCGGTCTCACTTCCTTTTTCTTTTCATTTCTCAAATTTTTTTTTCCCCTTCGTTCCGTATAACTCTCCCATTCTCCCCAGTCAAATGTGAGGGGCTGAGATTCGTGACGAAATCCACAAATTACTCCCAACTAGACGTCCTGGGAGGAGGGGAAGGGGCTAAGTATTTATATGAGAAAATATTACGATTTATTCCAGGTTAGTGTAATGAGAAATTATGATACCCTCTCTAAGTTGAAAGCAGTACTTCATAAACTCTCCGAGTATACATGCACCCTCCTCCTCTCTACGCTAGACTATCACTCAAAACCCCTACCTCTTTCCGTGGCATCGTAGTACTTGACGTCACAGTGAGACACAAAGAAGTTCCATCAAGTTTGACATTCCAAAGTGTGGATGCCCCAATCTTGAAGACATCTCTAAATTACTGCACACGTCTGCAACATCCCAGCCTCATTTTCAGAGCGAACACATGCGAACTTTATTCAGTATGGAATAATCATTAGAAGACGACATGAGTTGATGATGTAGCATTACCTCTCAGAATTGATCCACCAGCCACTCCACCCTTCAAGTTCTCGACCTCTGAGCCGGGTTTGTTAACATCGAAGGATCTTATTACGATGAGGCGCGCATCTGAGGAAAAATCCCGAGGCGGTACAGGCACCTTCTTACAAAGATACTCACATACTACCTGAAACATCAAATACGACTAACTATCAAATTTTGAACATTTTACCTAGTCTAATACGAAGAACCAACAATCTGCTTTTCTTTCAAACCACTTTTTGGTGACCTAAGAAAACAATTCTGCATGTCACCAGTACAGCCTGCTCAATGCTTGGTTCGGACCATGGATATCTCTGCCGCCTTGCATGGGCAAAATACTAACAAAATTAAAGTCTTGCTTGTTGAAAAATTGCCACTCGCAACCCCCCCCCTTTCATCTTTTTTGATTCATGTTGGAATTCGCTCATTTTGTTCATGCAACGTTTCTCTCTCCCTATCTGCTATACGTGAAATAAATGCTTCGCACGCATTTTGAAACTTTTTGTTCCGGTATGTGAATTTTTAGCAGACACCTCTCACCAACTGTACCCGAGTTGCATTAATGCCTTATTGATGCCATCTGATCCCAATACGCTGCTAAAATGATCAACCCTGCTCCTCCTGATAATTTCGTGAACGATGCTAAAACGCCGAAACAAACCAACAAAAACGAAAAATTGAGGTGCAGAAAGCTCAGCTAAAGATGAGACTATGAAACGACTAACAAAGTACTTACGTCAACATTGTACTTGAGCTGCGCTGAAATTGGAACTATAGGCGCTCCATCAGCAACGGTTCCTTGCACAAAGCTGCGAATCTGTTCATACTGCTCACGCGCTTGACTCTCCTGAAAGACACGATCTACTCTCAGCTACTATCCGCCCTCATAAGACATTTCTGGCCCCACAAGCTCTAAAAGCAACTTGCTTTCCAACTTTTTATAAACATCCGCTTTCCCTTCGTAGCAGCTTTCCATGAAAACCAATGGATTTTCGAGATATGAAAAACCCTTTCTTATAGCATTGCTCGCTGACTCACCGCCTTTCATTTTCATGCCGAAAAAAACTGCTTATCTGCTTTTGAACAAAATGACCATTTCATTGCACTGATGATAATAAAAAACGACCTTGATGAGGTCGATTTTATTCTGAAGAATGAGCAGATGTTTAAGCTGCATGATCTCGACGGCTGCGAGATGCTCGGAGGTTTGTGGCTGAGGGCACGACTCGTTGCCCGCAATCAGCAGCATCGCGGCGTCCATCACCGCAGCACCATTGAGCATCGTCGCCATAAGGATGTCATGACCAGGACAATCCACGAACGATATATGGCGTACGCATGTGAACTCACCCCCACACCCTGCACGCTCACATGGGAACCGGTCCGGTGTACTTGAACCCGCTGACCTTAAAATTACTACTTTTGACTGCTCAGATCGCCCATCCGAGAATTTTGTTCTTCATTAGCCAGCCGGCATTTAAAAAATTCCTGCTTTAGCAGCTCGGACTTGTCGACTTCAGATTAAATAATACTAATGATTTCTTTCTAATCCTCGTGAAACTTTCTTTAATGGTTTGCGCTTCCGCATAACCCTACAGCAAAAAAATCTGCTAGACGCTGAACTTGGTCACCCAGCTCTAAGACAAATTTTGACTAGCTCGTTTTAGAAATGTAACAGAATTTTGACTTGTTCATTTTAGCAATGTGACTGCTTAGCACAAGTTCTTCTGCAGGCGAGCCAAACATGATCGAGGAATAACGAAACGTGTGCCCTCAAAAATTCGAGTGATGGAGATGGCATATCTGACAATTCGCGTTTCACTGCTGTTTCTGGATATCTACGTTCAGTGTCTTTGCTGTCCTCAACTTTTTGAAGAATAGGAAAAGTCGACGATTCATCCCCTCTCCACTTATAATTTGAATCAGGCTTCGCTGACTGCGCTGAGACAATGGCTCCTTCCTTTCATGGATCCCACCCCTTCCTCTCGAAAAAAAGCAGCTCCCATGCAACTAATAGCAAATTCTAAAATAAGGTTAGGCCGCACCAACAACTGCCGGAATAGATGGGATCTGCTGTTGCTGCAAAGAAGGTGCCTAGGCATTAACATTGTTTGGGGGTAGCCCCTCTTCACTCCTGTCCGCTACATACATCTCGCATTGCCTGGAAAAGATGTAATGATTATAATAAGTTCAACATTTGCCCGCATGTTTTGACTAACACGCAATGCATTCGTGTTGCAAAAGACCAGGAAAAGAACTGACCTATAACAGCCAGGCCTGGGGCATTCCTGATTGGAGCACCTGTATATTTTGGCATTGGCGTATCCAAGCTTGATGGTAATGTTCCTCTCGAGCTCGTTTTTGAATTTGACGGTGTGCACACCCGAAATAGCTTTCACCAGCGTCGATTTCCCATGAGCTACATGCCCAATAGTCCCTATATTTATCGTTGCCTGACGACTGATCACCTGCAATCGCATTCAATTTACAAATGGAAAGGCTACTTTTGCGAACGAATGGTAATGAGGCTTCGATGACAGTATTGAAGAGAAGGAGGCGGAATTGACCTAATTTATTAATGGTGCTAACTTGAACACATGATTACTATAAACGAAAAAGTAAGCTGGCTGAGCGTGAATCGGACCAGGCATAGACGCCCACTTAAGCATTCAACCGCTCTTCAATAAAAACTTCTTCAACATGTCTTAACTCTAAATTAGACCACAAAATATCCAACGTGTAACCTCGATCACAGCTCTTCCCTCCTTCCACTGAGTTACTGAACAAATGTAGCCTTGATATAATAATTATTCTATTGCTACTATCTATTCATACAGCATTACAAAGAATGCGATGCCTTTATTATCTTATGCATTCACCCCTATGATAGGCACGTACATGTCGCCTTTACATAATGCAATGTATAAAAATGATGAAACTCAAGAATCTGCATACTTGTAGAGAATATAACTGAAGCGATTTCGGTTACACAGATCTCTCATTTCAGTTGCTGCGGCGAATTACGCGACGATTACGGATAGCGATGTCACATGATCTTTGCTTGTTTCGTGTGTTAAACCAGTCTTGCAAATATTTACTAAGTTTAGGTGGCTCGTTGCCATGTGGTGTTCAATCAGCCTTCATATATCATCGAGTGACATGACTGCCCCAACAACACTTATTTTCCATGTTTTACGACAGAACAAACGATAAAATCATATCAGACCGAAAAAGCACATATAAACAGACGTAGAGGCAGGCTGCGGACCTCTTATGGTAAAAAGCAGTAACTCAAGAACTCCTTCATCTAGTGAAAGACATTAACAACTATCATCGGATTTCGTCAGTAACAACAAATGCAACTATTAACTAATACATAATTGTTATCAATTATTACATACTGTAATTGCTGTTATTTGTTGACCATTATTACCAATCATACATAC
>JPKZ01002217.1:7895-18486 GCA_000803305.1 Toxocara canis
AGTATTCGGCAACGAACCGCAACGCTCGATACCGAATCCAGATTTCTGTAAAAGAAATCACATTCCCCTGATCAGCCAGTCAATTCGCTACTTTACATGGCTGCATTACATACAGCATTCATTGTGCTGAATAAAAACTGGAAACGACAAAAATGCGCTTACATAACCTCCAACTGGAAGTAAAGGTAAGCTGGCCTCGTCGTTAACTAATAAAAGCGATGACGATGTTGAAGCCTCTTTCTGAGCGCTAGCTGGGGAAAAGGCTCCATACACCTGTTTCGAAGGTACCACTTCTGGAAGTAAACACGTTGATAAACAGTTCTAAGCATATACTACTTTGTTTCTCAAACGAGGAAATAGAAGCGTACTCTAATTTAAAGAAAAAAAACGATCCTTTCCAATAGACTGCTCGTGACTTTTGTCCGGACATTAGGGAAGGGCTTATGAAACTGTTGGCTGAGCCATGTTGTTTGTGCTTACCTCAAGTGTTTAGATCACCATCAATTTATAGGTCGATTCTCCGCATAAATTCTCTGTTAAGTATTCTTCTGTTTACTTCTGCATCCGTCTTCCGGATGCTTGGCAAATAGTGGCTCTAGCGATACGAAAAATACAATGCGGACGGAATGCGAAAAAGCATCTCAACAAAATGAAACATCCGTCGCAAAACTTAGTAACAAAGGGCAATTTAAAAATTTCCAATCAATTACAAAATGCTGTGATAAAACTTACGAGTTGCGACGAAATACGGTTCCACCAACCAAGAGAGCAAACTGGTCCCCAACTCAATTCTTTTAATGCAGTTGCAGAGGTATAAAAGTGACCTACTTTCTACAGTGGTGTTATGAGCGCATTTCGTCTCGTCGAACTCAGCGGGCGTACGCTCCTTTCTTCGACTGAATGATCGCTGTTTGGGAAAGCGCCGCGTAGCAGTGCCCTCACTCGAACCGTGCTGTGAAACTGACGAAAGGAAGTTTTGCGCCAAAAAAAGATTGTAGACGTCGCGACTCGGCGTTCTCATCCCCTTCAATTCATCACATATGAATAAATGGCTTTAACCATCCAGCCCGCTCCCTATTTTCCTTAGGCAAAATCGTTTGCAAAGTCAAACCGTTCTTCGATGAACGCCATCTCTACCAAGCATCGTTCCCACCAGCTTCAAATCAATACCCAGAAACTTACCACTGCAGCGCATAAAACTTTTGAAGAGTTAGTTTTGTACTTGAAGTTAACTGAGACGAATAATGCTGACTGCGCAATGCATGTGCCCGAACCAGGATTGTTTTGAGCTTTCTAATACGTTCCTGAGAACTTCAAATGTATAAATCAATTCAGAATTGATGTGCACTTCTAAAGTTCCCAAAAAATTATTTTTCAAACTTCAAAAACAGTATGCCCCAGGCATATACATTCTCCACTCTAACCTAGTTGAATCATTCTCAAATATCCTCTTGAAGCAGTGACGCACTGCAACAATGCACAGACGTACGTAGAAAATTTATTTATACTCTTCCGAAATTATAGTAAAGTGAATTGTGAAAATTAACAAGCATATTTTATCCGTCTATGGAGCTAGTGCGAGAATCGGTGACGGAGAGGGACTGAGAGAGTAGCAATATATGGGACTTCTACAAGGGGTGCCACAGAATAACAAGAACACTTGTCACACCTCTATTACCTCATGAAATGATATCTGACATATCAGAGTCACGTCTTTAAGTTCCCAAAAAAAAAAGCAACACTTCATACTGTCAAAAACGGGAAATAAACAGTGCTACGAGAAGTGGGCAATTCATTTCCAAAAGTCTCCTCATAAAAACATCACACTAAAGAAATCAACACCTCAACCCAACACGAAAGACGAGAACCACCCACCAACGAAGTCCACCTCGAACTGATGTGACGAGCGAATCAAACGGCAATCGATTTGGCAACCTAACCCCGATTAAGCGTGAGCGAGCAACAAAATTTGCGCGCGCACGCTTAATCGCTGCCGCTGGCACTCTGTTTTTCCAGAACACTGGTTGTCGATTTGCGTTTCGTTCTGTTTTCGTTAAGTGACTGTCTCAAAGCAAGAAAGGCGCGCCATACCGAAGTTCGGATACACGTCTCAGAAAGCAGTAATCGTGTGCGATACCTAAGTTCGGATATACGTTGTCTCACAAAGCAGTAATGGTGTGCGATACCTAAGTTCGGATATGCGTTGTCTCACAAAGCAGTAATGGTGTGCGATACCTAAGTTCGGATATGATCCTCGCATGCGAACGGTGAGTGGTCGCTTGGAGAAACCTCGCCTCATTTGCACCGTTGCCTTGCCTGCACAATTTTACCAGACCGAATGTGAAGGGCCCTTCATTTTCTGGATTATACAAGTGGGAAGGGTCGTGATTCGTGCATTAACCGGACTTGAACGGAGCTATCAGGGACGAGAAGAAACGCCATACTTGCATGCAATTGACCCATGGTACTCCTTAAGGCAAATTTGTAGTGCTCAAGCCGACTGTGCCAACTGATAGTGCAGGTGCAAAAAATGTCCGTTATTCGAGGGATGGGTACTTATTAGAGGCCAGTATTTTTTAGAACCCGTAATATTTTACTGCATACAGCACTGTTTTCTGTAAACATACTGCATATGAAAGATTATTAAAGTTCCTTGAATTAAAAGTAATCTACACATGAAAATATATTCTCTACCTTTGCATATCAAAAATACTATCAAAAAAGGCCCTTATATGCAAGAGATTTATCCTTTTATGTACAAAAAGTATTTCGTGTACAAGATAATATTCCTTTATTTCCGTATAAAATGTATTTTGTACGCACTTTGTTTCATACAGAAAAGGAGCTTTATGAATAAGATTTATTCCAAAACATATTACAGCAGTGCAGTATCCCAAAATAGCTTGCAATATATAGCGGCTTGTCGGTGATATTCCGATTCGAGAATTGTTTACTATTTTGCAAAGATGTTGCAATGCATGGAGAATGCAATAAGCAGTTGTCGAAACATTGTCAACAACACTGAAACACTGCCAATTTGAATGAAGATCAGGATCAGTTAAAGATTCCACTTAAGAATACCATAATCTGAGGAAAATTCCTATCACAAGGTCTGAAAAAATGTTCATGTTGAATTTTTACATACATCACATGACACATCGTGTGCTATATTTAACTGCCCCAATTTGGATCTTCCAGTGAATAGACCATAGTCCTTTCGTAGGACGCGGAAATCGTAGGCTCATCGTGAAATAAATGGTGAATTTTCGTTAATGTGTGCTAAGAACAAATCCAGATTCAATGCACATCCATGGGGAACACCACTGAAAATTAGTAAATACCTCATTTGAAAAACACATCCGCATAGAAATTCCTTGGCTCATTTGTTTAGAGAACTGACGACCCAATATTCTTCGTTTTTGACAGCCTAGCAGTGAAGGTAAGGTGGCTATGGCCTAGTTGGAGAAATCTTTCTCTTCGGTGAGCAAAACCTAAATAACATCAAGCACATAGCCCAAAAAGCGGCTATACATGTCTTCAACTTTGGCAAAGCTCCCAAAAAAAGTTTGTAGGCACAGCATAGCGTAAACTTCTTGCTTGTTGTAAATAGCGATTTATTTTTCCTGTTTACCTCTGGATTTTTCAAAAGTTGTTATTTCAAAGCTGATGCTTCCATAATTGCCACTGTAAAAGTGCTTAGCTGTGGATACATTCGAGCGAGATTCGAATTGTTTGCGAAAATAAGCTCGAGCGTCTATCCCAGTAGATGTGATCCTAGACAACGCTGACCATAGCACTGACTGTTTATGACGAAATTTTCTGGCAAAACAGTTACTATTGCCGCGAGCATTAAGAAAGGACAGTGAAACTTCAAATGGGCGACCATCAAGGTTGCATCGTCTACGACCCATCAATTCCAAATAGAATCCAGAAACTCGTCTAAATCTGGTATATTTGTGTTGGGACCACTGTACACAGAAATCTAACGAAAAAAAAACAACAAAGGATATCCAAACAAAGCCATTCATAAACCAACTCGAACGGTCTACGGGCGAATTGTGACACTGACGTTCCAAGATAGCCTAAATACAAACAGAAGGTGACTTTCTTAGGTTGAAATGCTCCGCTGCAATGAACCTGCAACTGCTAAGTTACAATGAATCTACAACGCACGCTCGAAGAGTTGAGTCTTTGAAGAAAGGGGTCGTACTTGTCACATGGAAATCGTGCAAATGTTACCTTACATGAAAAATAACTTGCTGCATTCATACCACTCATATGCAGTGCTGTTTCGCTGCCTCTTGATGGAGTGGAGGGTGTGGAGGGCAGGCTCTCTTCGAGGTAATGCAGTACATAAAACTTAGCAGTGTATATAAATTTAGCAATGTAGTATATAAAACTAACAATGTAGGAACGAACTGCATGCACTGCATAACAGTGGTATGAAGGCAAATGATCGCTCGTCAAGAGCAAGTGACTTGATCGCGCTTCCTTTGGAATAAACGAAGTCACTGTGTCGATGAAAGCAAGTGAGCTTGGATATACGTGAAGAACACCAACAACGAAGACGTGGTTGCTTGATAAAGCAACACCGTAACTCTACTACGCTTTCGATTCCTCCCACTCGGCCGCAGCATCTCATCTGTCCCCCCGTCAGTTTGGAACAGTTAACGTTGGGCGGATTGCTATTCACTGCTACTCGTCCGATTTTCTTTTCAATCTCTTTAGCGCAACTGACAATATGGTCACACGCAAAAGCGAGCCAATTTTGAGTTATGCGTTATGCATCTTTGTGTGTTGGAGTGGTTGAACGGTTGCTGAGCGATCGTGTCTACTTTCGCTCGGCTCGTTGCGTTGATGGGTTTTGGAACGGCTGTCAGATACGACGGTTACCTGCGAATATGTTGAATAAGCAGGCGCGAACCAACCAATGGCGAAATCCATCGGGGTTTGATTGGTGCTGGCGATGGCACGCCAGCACTTAAGAAATGGTCACAATACCCAATGACGGTTTCGTGTCACGGCGAGTACGGTCCACCGAAAAAGATCGCAGCCCCTACTGCCTTGTAGGTACTTCGTGGAAGAAGAAAGGCTAGGAGAAGGAAACTCCGAATAACCGAAACCTATGTCGCCAGCAGGCCGGCCACCAGGCGACGTACTACCGGCCACAGCAATATGGAAAGTAAGATGGGAAGATCCGCTGCGACGCCTATATGGCGTTGCTCGGATGCGGCGAGCTGAGAATCGCGACTGATGGAAAAATTGCCAGCTGCATCGATGGAGAGAACGATGAAATTGATGAAATCACAGCTGTTCAAGGTATTCAAGGTAAGGTGATTGAAACAATCGTTGAGCGATTTCGTAGCAGTCAAGCTGCTTGCATACAATTTATTTCGTTACTATTTCATTTATACTTGCCAGTTTTTGCATTAACTGAAAACTATCCAAATTAAAGATATCATTTTTAATTTTTAGGGACCCAGTTTGTGTGTGTGTGTTTTTTTGCTAAGATAATTTTCAGGAAAAGTATGTACGGAAAAGATGAGATAATTTGTAGCATATGAACGATGTGAAAAGCGATGAAGTTGTTATTTGTCGCATTGCCATTCGTTCGCGATTATGAGTATGGCTTATGGCTTTTCTTCGAGAATATAACTTTTCATAATTTTCAATGTGTGCAGACGTGAAATTTTGCGTACGCAAATGAAACGCCTGAATTGGGCACATTTTTTTTTTGGTTTGTTTTGAAGACGCTCAGAAGGTAACAATTTCTGTCATAATCCAGTCGGTGATAAAATTTGGCAATTAAAACGTGTATCTTTTAACGAAGGGGGGCAGTAGCTCCGTGGTAGAGTTTCCGCTTCATATGCGGAAAGACCTGGGTTCGATTCCCGGCTGCTTCCCCAACGGACGGCCAGCAGGTTGACCACCAGGCGTTCTGAAACTGGTCAAAACAATCGTGCTTCGGCACGGTTGTCAGCTGCATCGATACGGGAATCGGTGAAATTACAGCTGACTCTGCATGTGCACCTCTGCATCCTTTAACGAAATTAAAATTTGTCTATTCCAGCGAAAACTTTATAATCAATGACAAGTAACTGTGATGATTCAACCATAAATAGAAGATATAATGGGCATTCGTCATTTTTACTACTGATCGCTAGGTAGTGCCAAACGAAGTGCTAAAAGAATATACTTCGCTAAGAACAGAATTGAAAAATCTCATCAAAATTTTCGCGTGTTTCTCAAAATATTTCTTCAGAATTGCGAACTGTAACACCTAAATATGCCTTCATTTTTGTCCGTTTCGAATGACATTCATTTGAAACCTTTTTCTACCACGCAAAAACTTCTTCGCAAAACGTACGACTGTATTCGTATTCCGAACTGAATTGCTACTTTCATTTCAAAGTACTAATCGATTTCATTTGCGTTTGTCGTTCACTCGTTAAGTGTATATGGACAAGACCGGATGCACGTTTGCTCTACCCAACAACAGTCACCCACCGCACATGGGTCACATAAAAAGCAATTTGTAACGCGTACGCCCATTGCCGCTATCAGCGATCATCACAACACCTTTTCCCCCCCCTTCCTTTCCGTCAGCATCGAGTGCTAGTCGCATGTGCGCCCATACGTCGAATGCTCTATTTGCGTTTTGCTTGTTTCCGTATATGGGACGTCCAACTGCATCACTATAAATGTTTTTGCAGCATAAGCGTGGGCTAATTTCACGAAACACCAATCAACGATGTTTGAAACTTCTCTTGTAGACTAAAAAAATTTATTCTTAATTATGTAACAGTGAGCTCTTCGTGTGATTCTTTCATCTTCCCTATCCGCGCTCTTTGTGCGATTTTAAAAGATTTTTTCATTCGCGCTTTTAATGCAGGTTATTCATTTTTCCCCTCCGCGCTCTTCATCTAATTTTCCTTTCTTTTTCATCTATGCTGTTCACAATGCTCATACATAATGTGCGTTATGACTTTGCCCAATTTGTCGTTTTACGTTGGCCCTTGTAATGCTTTCGTTCAACTCTCGCCTCTCATTATCTCTCTCAAAACCAACAAACCCACTACATTTCATTACTTCGCATCCCAACGGTGACTGAAAGTTTTGCGGCGCTAGTTATGTCAAGAGGGCAGGGGCTAGCGGTCAGCCGAGGAGGGGAGGGCACCGATCGTCTGGACGTTTTGACGACTCAATGTGATTGCCGCATACTCGCTCATAATAACGAATGCCACTTAAGTTCAAGTGTACTTTTTTCATATTGAAACCCGCTAAACGTCTCTCACTAAGAGCTCGCTAACTTCTTCACTTTTCCTTCCTTTTTTTTCCCGAGCGAAAGACCTGTCCATCACTCTGTTAGGCCGCCAAGGCAAGCGCACCCGTTGTTTTTTTTCTTAAGATCGCGTGCGAAACACTTAACTGCCTCTCGAAAAGATGCTTTGAACACGTGACAAGGTTTTGAAACTAACAACATATACTTTTAGCAGACCGTTATGCCAAAGCGCACTGCGCTGAAGGAATCTTATGCGTCGAGTGCTTTACAACGTTATTATTCAGTTTAGTAAAAATTTATGAAAATATCGAATAAATTTGAACGATGGGAAATTTGTTGTTTCGTTCTACTCATTTCGCAAGCATGAAAACCCAAATTTTCGGTTATTTTCGTTTCACGATAGAAAACAAGGGTTTTATGCGCGCCGTGCTTTGCCATCGTTATGCTCTGAGGTTATGTAGGTGTGCCGATTTCGCATAGATGTGCGTTTGCACTTATTCGTTGTAAAACGGGCTAAATCCAGTTTCACATATCGAAATGTTTACCACCACTTTCAACGACATCGCAAATTGTTCATCTGATTCGCTACGCTGAAAGGTCAAAAAATGTTCGCCGTTTTAGTTCTCTTATATTTAATTATGGAATCCATAATGCCTTCTCTTCTCACGCTTAACACTAGCTATTAAACCACTAGTTAACTTTTTCAAAAATTATCGATTTTCTCTTAATTTTGTTCAATTGTCCACTTTAATAATACGTGATCTGCAGACTGTATTTTCTTTACAATCCAATAAGATTTGTTTAACTGACAAAATTTTATATGTGCGGTTTTCGTTTACGAGATTGACATCGCGAAATCTGCAATATCCAGAACGCATATCGCATTCTTTAGCAAACAGTCCTAACGTTTAAAAATGTCCACTTTTTGCGGTCTTCCTGTTAAATCAACGGGTTGAACTTTACCACAACCGTTTGAAACGTTAAATTCAGTTTTAAAAACATTATTGATGATGACGTTATGCTAGCGATGTTACGTTTTATTAGCTGCAACACAAACTCGCGCTATTTCAAACCGCGAACTTGATGGGATGCGCGTGCATTGATAGACGCCTGGGATAAACACTGAAACGAAGTGGACGGGCTTCGTTGTTTGGTTGAGCCTTCCAAAGCATGCTCACAATTCGACGGGGGGCAATGCCACAAACCAGCACCGAACGCACGCGCTCGTGTTTACTGCTAGCAGAGAATTCCTAGCCAAGGCGTAATTTCGCACAGCCCCCTTCCCTGCCAACTGCTATCAGCACACTTCACAGTTGCTCCAAATATGCGACCTCAAACGCATCACTACTCCCATTGCTCCCATCCTTTCCTTACCCATTCGCTGTGGTTCGATAACCTGTTCAATTGCTGCGATCGATTGTTGCCTGTCTGGCCGACCGAATACCTAACCTTGAACAGTTGTGATTTCATCGATTTCATCGTTCTCTCCATCGATGCGGAGCCAAATGAAATGTTTTTAAATAGCGTGCACATGGTTAAGAGCGTTTTTTTTTTCTGATAGGTATATTCAAAAATGGCATTTTAAGTTGTCGTTTCATCCTCAGCTGGTCTCTTTTCCTACGAGTATGATTGCAGAATTCAAAGACCTTGAAACTCTTCGTGATTACTGTTTTTATCTAAGTGAGCACTCTATCTCAACCTGTCAGACATAGAAGAAATTTTTGAAAATGTATACAACGGATAAAGTGATGCGATGGGAGTTTCTCGAACAACTGTTAGACCCGTTGGCATAGCTGCTGTGGTCGGAGCTGAGCTGAACCTCAGAGCGTTATAACTCGCGAGCCAAAAGTCATCGCGGAAATTGGAAGCAAATTTGCGCTGTTTAGACGAAATAGCATCGACTGAGCTAAACTTTGCCAAAAATAAAGCTTTTTTTTGCGCCGAGCTCAGAAAGGAATCTGCTGAATTGGATGCAGTGAATTCGTTGGTACTGCAACCAAAATACGAGAAAAAAAATCCCTTGCAAATTGTCAAGAACGGACATCCAGTGCTTTAGAATTCCACATTATGCGCCATAGGTCATGTGATGACGTTCATCGAGCTCCATAAACTGCAATTAAAAGAATGGTTAAAATGCAGCTGTTGATAGTTGGGAATATCAAAATGCTAAAAAGGACATGTGGGGCGGGCACATGGGTATTTTTTGGTTTTAAAGACTGCCGCCGAAACGGAACGCAGTAATCTGTTGCTTCGGGAGGTAAATTTGTTTGCGAACAGCGAAAGCAGCCAAAGATTTTTGAGATTTAGGGGGCACAACAGGCAGAATAATACCTTTCTAACGGTAGTTTTCGATTCGTTCAACTTCCCCAGTTTCTTTTTCATAATTTTTCCGCACATGCCGAGTCGCGCATAGCCCAGTCCAGTTCGCACTTTTCCCCCAACGGTTCAGGCTTCAGTCCGCAGTCCATCCTCCCCCCTACCCCCTCCCTGCCCTCTTCCACCTTAACGCATCATTGTACCCATGTAGTGGTCTCATAACTGGCAAAGACCGATTTTTTAACTTGTCAGGTGCGTTATTTACAGATGTTCATACGCTTTTGCAAGTAAAGGCTTATCTTTAGACATTTTTCGGATATTTTGTGTGCTCCTAACAGCATCCTGTGAGCACTTCTGAACTCTCTCCCAAATTAACACCGTTGTACTTACATTGGCTTCAAATTTTTTTAGTTTCAGCGAGCGTATCTCTCAGGTGCTTTTTGATACCGAAACGATCAAACGGCAATTTGCCTACTGAACAGCAGCAAACATCTCAAGAGTAGCCAGCATTTACCGTACGTATGCAATAATGTTTCTTGTACATCTTTAGATTCACCTTCGCCGAATATTATTATTTTTTCAAAATTTACTTTTAAAAACGGACAACTCTACTGTCTTTTCTTAAAAATGCGATAACACAACAAACGAATTCTGCTTTTGTGAACTCGAGTGAACTACTTCTTAGAACAGATAACTCCAACAAGAAAATCCCTTCGAATAAACGAGAAAAATTTAAATATTCAGCTAATCCGGTGAAACTAACTGAAGCTTTTTAGGGACGCTTTTCTGGCCACTGCAACAAGTTTTATAGTCGTCTTTCTCTTAGCTTTTATGGTTCCCAGTTTATTTAAAATCTTTTATTTAATCACATTGTTAGATTCATGCATTCGTTACGCTTATCGAAATGCGATTAACGATTAAGTGGTCCTTAGCACATTTTGGGTTCGCTGCGCACGGTCAAGCGGGAAGAGGGAGGGTCTAGTCAGGCGGGGA
>JPKZ01002217.1:19661-69775 GCA_000803305.1 Toxocara canis
ACTGAATGCGAGTATAGATGCGCCGCACTAAATGCGACTCTAGATGCGCTGCACTGGACCCGAGTATAGATGCGCTGCACTGAATCCGAGTATACATACGCTGCACTGAATGCGAGTATAGATCCTCTGCCCTGAATGCGACTCTAGATGAGCTGCACTGAATGCGAGTGTAGATACGCTACACTGAACACGAGCATAGATGCGCTGCACTGAATCCGAGTATACATGCGCTGCACTGAATGCGAGTATAGATCCTCTGCACTGAATGCGACTCTAGATGCGCTGCACTGAATGCGAGTGTAGATGCGCTGCATTGCACACAGGTATAGATGCGCTGCACTGAATGCGAGTATAGATACGCTGCACTGAATGTCAGTACAGATGCGCTGCAGTGACTGCGATTCTAGATGCGCTGCACTGAATCCGAATATACATGCGCTGCACTGAGTGCGAGTATAGATCCTCTGCACTGAATGCGAGTATAGATGCGCTGCACTGCACACAGGTATATATGCGCTGCACTGAATGCGAGTATATATGGACTGCACTGAATGCGAGTATATATGGACTGCACTGAGTGCGACTCTAGATGTGCTGCACTGAATCCGAGTATAGATGCGGTGCACTGAGTGCGAGTATAGATGCGCCGCACTGAACGCGAGTGTAGATACGCTGCATTGCACACAGGTATAGATGCGCTGCACTGAATGCGAGTATGTACGGACTGCACTGGATGCGACTCTAGATGCGCTGCACTGAATGCGAGTCTAGATGCGCTACACGTACGTGAAGGTGGGCACTTCTGTAGCACAACAGTACATACTTCAAAAGCGAACGTTTTCAAGTGCGAATAGGAAAGGTGGTACGCTTTTTTTAGTGACGAATTACCAATGTGATAATGCATAAATGTAAGCAATGGGATTCTGGGAACTCGACTGTGGGAAGACGTGCAACTGCTTTCCGCGAGTCATCTCTACGTGCATTCGGTGCTTACAATAGCTCCTGAGGAATGCGAGCGCGTTTCCAGTCCCTGGTTTTCCTATTTCTACCTTTTTCGCTCCCATTGATAAGGGTGAAACGTCGAAACTGAATTCCAATAGGTTGTTCAACGTGTTTCGTTGTGTTCGAAATTCGTTCGCTTCAGGAGTTTCAGCTTAGAGTTAGTTTCAACACGGTTCTGGATGAAGCAGTAGGTTTTTGTTGCCCCACGATAGCATACACACGCCTCATCGACATCAAGTAAGGTTGAAAAGGATGCAGTCGCGCTTCGCTATACGTGTTGCGAGGAGCAACACCAGCCCCTAGTGCCGCTGAGTTCTACCAGCAGTTTTTACACACGTTCACCGCAGCTTCATCGGCCTCCCGTCTCATACACCCAAATCCGATCACCATTTACGCTGGCGATGATCTATCTGATGAGGTGCTTTAAGCACTGATGCCATCGATACGGTGAAAAGTGTTTTTTACTAAGTGCGCCTAGGTTATACATAACTAGAGCGATGAAGGAAGCACGGAGACGCAGCTGCAGCGCCAAAATTATTTTTTCAGGCAGTAGACGACAAACAGTCTCATATTGTTTATGGTCCTCTGTCCTAAGGCAGTCGGTAGACAAAATAACGGGTCAGTTACGTTCCTAAATGACTGCTGTTTCCGCCGATTGCTTCAGGGGTTCTTCACTCAGTGCTTCGGAGTAATTTAAATAATTCTTTCGCATGAAATCTCTGGAGAAGAATGGTTCGGGTGCTGATCTCGCTCTTTTGCATCATCACGCACTTTTGCTGCACCTAACTAGAAAGAAACTTTGCCGTCGCAGTATGTCTGAATAGAAATTGTAGAGTTGAAGGGGTTGCGAGCATTCGCACTAGCACGTTGAAAAATCGGCAAAACAATTTGTTTTTGACGGAACGGCTGTCTATTTGCTTTTCCTTGTTTATTTACTGTTTTATTGTGTGCATCCGTTTAATTATCTACCTGTTTATTTGTCATGAGTCTTCCTCCAGTGTTTTCTCACATCGTCGCAATGACCGGTAGCTTGCCTATCTCAACGCTTCGTAGAGTTTCGTAAGCTTTTTAAACACCGCACACATGTACGTGCTATCGCCTTTAGCGGCATAAAAAGCCAAGATGGTGGAAAAGGGGAAATTTAAGCAATTGTTTCTTCTTCCCCTCTCCCCCGTGGGTTCCCATGGATAGGAGGAAGGGCGAAGTACATCTTCATGCTTTTTTCTTTTTTCGTAAAAATATCATCTTCATAAATAATAAAAAGTTATGGATATTTATGTCAGGAATGCAATACCTTTTGTGTTGCATAAGTATAATTCCTCATTTGCATTCTTTTGCAAGTGCTGCTGTGCTTTCCATCCAACAGTATTTAATGCCTAATTCATTTTACGTGAGCAATAGTCATTCTTGAAGTGGGGGAGGGGGAGGGAGAATTACGTTTTTGCTTTTTACCCTGTTCCATGAAAATTTTCGGATGCTTAGAAACACGATTAGACCTTCCAATCGTTTAGGGTTCAATATATCCGCAGGCTTATGGAGTCAACTGTTCTTTCACATACTGCCGATAATTTGCAGTTACGATTGTTCAATGTTCAAATTTCAACATCTGATGGCCTGTTTAGATTAAGTTATAACGTTCTTTCCGCCAACGATACTTCCAATTAAGCAGTATTAGTTAAGAAGCTCCCTCGATGAGCCATCCTCAAGAACTGTCGAAACTGCTGATTGCTATAGTTACGAAGTGTGCGATTAACTTCACCTAAGGCAACTGTGATGTTTAGCGTTCATTTTATTTTATAATTAATGCGATTCGTAGAACGGACGTTTGCTGCGAAAATTGGTTTTACCTTTGGGCACACAGTTTGTTATTTGGCAGAAACCTCATTAACTATTCATAGTATCGAAGAATCTGCTAACGAACGAAAAACTAAATAAACAAATTTGCGAAACTACTATTGCCAGAATGCGTTGTTGTCAGCATTCGTTTGTGAGAGCAAGAAAAGGAAATTGGCACATATCGACCTCAGAGATTATCCTTGAAAAAGAAAAGTCATCGAAACGAGCAAACAAATCTTGCAATAACTCCTCCATAGATCAATAGATCAAAGTTATTTAATTTGAAAGCATAATCCATAACTAAAGTACGCATAAAATTTCTCTGCCACTTTAGTTTTCCCACCTCTTAGTTTTTTTTTCCTGAGTTGCACTCAAGAGTCAAAATAACAGTCCGTTTCGTTTTGATGACCTAGCGAAGAACTGCATCGGGAAACTCGATGCGGTATGCTTCCTTGACGTCGATCTCCAGGTATTCTTAGCAATAGATATCGAAACGAGCAAACAAATCTTGCAATAACTCCTCCATAGATCAATAGATCAAAGTTATTTAATTTGAAAGCATAATCCATAACTAAAGTACGCATAAAATTTCTCTGCCACTTTAGTTTTCCCACCTCTTGAGTTGCACTCAAGAGTCAAAATAACAGTCCGTTTCGTTTTGATGACCTAGCGAAGAACTGCATCGGGAAACTCGATGCGGTATGCTTCCTTGACGTCGATCTCCAGGTATTCTTAGCAATAGATGAACGACTGTCGAGGCACCAGTAAACGTAACGTTCGAATAAATATGTCAGTTTTCACATGTTCACAATGAATTCACGGTTTAATAAGCTGGTGAGAGATAAAGAGGAATTTTGCATACAAAATGTTGTTCAAGCGAAAAAGATCACAAAAATCAAGTTTCACGTCTCCAGGCTGAAATTTACAACTCACCAATCGGTCAGGTGATAAACACAGATTCGCATATGTAGCATTTTGATAGAACGCTAACGATCATGCGTATGAAATCTAAGCGTATGGTTGAAATTTATCTAGTGATAAGCTAAAAAGTGGTAAGCCTAGGTTGAAGTTTACAATTCATTATCTGATAAAGAGGCATGAACTAAAATAAAAATAAAGTAGGCGCGATAGAGTAATAAGCGTGATTTTGTATATTCGCGCAAGGCAGTAAGTAATTATTTTTGCATGGCACTTTGGAAAGGTGGGTACAAGCGTACGGTGCAGAGTCTCGCTGCAACAACAAAAAATTACGATTTTCATAGGATCACTGGACTTGCGTAGTAATTTATTCCACAGGACTGACCCTCCATCTCCAAGATGCAAAACGACATTAAATGTCGAAAGCTGCTTTTGAATTTTGGACATTGTGTTAGCCAGCATTCAGAATTAAATTTCCAAAGTACCCTTACGGTCGTCGTTCTTGGCAGAGGCTGTGGGCGATCCTTTCATATGGGACATTTCTGCCCGCACCTTTCTGCTGGCAATGATCATTGCTTCTCTCTTTTATGTTGTGGTGTTCGCAAAACCTGGATGCATTGTCTGCTCATTGCTAGATCAGTGACAAGTTTACCGGAGTAAAAAGGTGGGTATGTCTGATCGGCTTTGAATTCTGGTTTGACGGAAGTGTGGTGAATGCCACTGGGACCGTTCAGTGCGCGCACCTACTGGATAAGCAGTGTCCCTCTGAAGTCCGTATGCACACGGAAGAACTATGTGCGCTCATCTCAGGTTTACAGGTTTCCTGGGAGCTTCCAGAAAAGAAGCAACTGATAAAGAGATACACACAAATCAAGACCATAACGTGCTTTGCATGGTGATGGAATCCCACATAGAAAACAAGAAAAAAAAAGAAAAGCTATGGAGACTGGCAACTGCGTGCACAAAGAGTAACGCAATTGAGAGAGCGAGAGAAGTAAAGGAATGAAAAGTGAGCATTCGTTTCTCCGCGTTTCACCGCTAATTTCGTGAATTGTTTCTTGGTAGCTTTAGTGGCATCTATCGAACGGTGAACAGTCGCTCGAGTCGATTTCTTTTTTTTTTGCACCCTTTACAACGGAGCCCCCATTCGGCTCCTAGCGCTATTTATTGTAAACGAGCCTGCTTTGATTTCAACCCATCATAAGTTATCGTCCATACATGCGCGTTAATAATCTTATCTGAATATGAAAACATTAGCATCACAACAAGAAAGGTCCATCTTTTTCGGATTGAATCGGCAAGTGCTGTTCAATCCGTGCTCGGCTGCCGATCGGCACGGAGTTTGCTGTGCGTTCGACTGCGCTCAACTTTGCACTCAATGATTGCTGGGAGGAGGATCGCATTCGTCGATTCTCTGACTGCTTGGAAACTCTCACATGCATCGTTTCTGCTGCATTATTTTCATACTTTTGTTGTACCGAATGTGAAGGGTTTTTCATTTTTCCGGACTATGTGAACAAGGAGAGGGAAAACGGGAGAAGGAATATTTAGCCTTTGCCCTTGTCCGCTTATGTTTTGAATAGAAAAAAAACGCCGCAATAATGGGAGCGAATGTTGGCTAAGATCAGTATGTTTCACCTCCAACAGTTAACGAAACGAGCGGTTTACTTCTGCTGAGTTCCGAATATTGTAACCGAATCAGCGAGGAGCCGGAAAGATGGGGCATGTTGGTATCTGAATTCGTGCACATTTGATCGCTCAGGCGTAGCGATATCCATATTTTACGTTATACTGAGTGGTTCGTAATAGGTAGAGCTGTTGCCACCGCATTTTTATACGCTAATAAATGCGGGACTTAAAATGAAACGCTGTAAACCATAAATATGTCTTCGGAATCTTCGAGCTTTGCAAACGAACTAGTTTTTATCGATTTGAGACGATATTTGCTTACAATCAACGCACATGCGCTGCGGATATTAGCGCCGACTCAGTGCTAAATATCGTGGCAATTTTTCGCTCAAAGTTAGCACAGTAGAAGACCGGAGCCGTTGACCATAACGACGCGTAAACATCGTTTTTTTTTTTTAAATAATCGCCGTTTCACTGTAATATTAGGGAAAAAAAACATTTTCTGAAGAATCGATAGGGCATTTCACGAGTAAGCAAACTGTTGCAGTGGAATTCACGTTCATGTTCTCCCTGAAACGAGACCATTATACTTCGTGAAACACTCCAATATGCTTTCCATCTGTCACATGGCGTTTGGTTTCTCGGTAATGCATTCTGGGAGTTTGGCCAACTCGTAATGCTAAAGAGTACGATCTTCATCGAAGCTTTGCAGAACTCTTCCTTTTTTGGTGCCTGCATAACGACATTTCCCATGATTCCCTTATCTCAGTTATTTCTGTGATACGAACAATGGTTCGTGCGAACGATCCCGCATTTTTTACAGAGCAGTTTGTGCCGGGCTACCTTCTCATTAGGTCTTCTTTGTGGTCACCCTGATCATTGCCTGATAGGACAGTGAGTTTTCGGCCGCTTTTTTTCATCTTACAAATATTTTACTCTTCATGTATATAATGCATTTCGATAATCGTGTTGAGAAAACTTCATGCGTTTAGGCATCATCTAATTTCGGTCGAAATCACTCATCAGGAGTGCTTTTTTGACCAAACAAAAATAAACACAGAGTAAATCGGACGCCCGCGAAAACAGGAGTAGTTCAAGTTTTACGATGTTTGGTAACATTAAAATCAACTAATCATGCGGATACCAAGGGAGCCGTGTCTGAATGATTTGGTCTTCCGCTTGTCAACGACAGGAAGAGTGATGGTGTATGTCCACGTTGCTCATATTTGCGTGCTATCCTCGCTTGTACGTAACGCCTCGATGAAAGTTCATTTTTTGTGTGGGCATTTTCCATGATGCACACAACAATTGATTAATAGGGGAGATTCTGTCTCTGGCTTGATGTTTTCGTTTCACCCTAAGTCGGAAAGCGCATCAAGAGGCTGGCACAACATGTGCCTTCCGCAATCCCTGTTAAAACGGTCTAATAAATATCTGGGAACCTAATGAAGAACACTTAGACATTTCTAGCCAATTCAAGATAAAGCAACTACTCTTGAAGCGTGCCGTGAAATGGTGGTGATCGAGCGTTTCATTAATAATTATCATTTCTATTGGTATTCACCTTCATGTAATTTTCGTGCTCGTTTTCATAGAATTTCCCGTTTCTCACCCACAGATTCACATTTCGCACTGTTTTTATCAAACTTCTCACTTTTCAACGTTCTTTATCGAATGTGCTCAAATTTTTTCTCAGGAAATAAAAGTAAGGGTAATTATCTCCTCGATCTTCCTTTATTATCGGACCATTTTCCATGCACTAAGTCATAAGTTTATGAACCGGAGTCAGACAGTATTTGTGAGCTCTGGCAATTCCACAGAACATGACAGTCAAGTTTCATCGCAGTAACCTTTCTGACTTGTCAAATTAAACTACCAGATGGACGCATGCACATACAGATGGACCGGCACGAGTAGCGTGGACACGACCGGTCGACAACCCACAGACCTGTCTATATGCGTTTTTCGCTGCAGTAAAAAACGCGGATCGCGTGCTAGAGCAGTTGACGTGAATTTTGTTTGGAATAGTTGTGATACTGGTCTGTCACATTGCGAGCAAATTTCTATATCGTGGTAGATCCTTTCATTTCACCAAAACAAAAAAACAGTTTTTTCATTTTTCCGGAAGAACCCATTGATGATGTTCCCTAAAACATGGATCTTGTAGGTAAAATGCTTGGGAAATATTTGTTATTGTGGAAGGATAAAATGAGATAAGACTATTGCTGACATATGAAGACAGCTAAAATGGTGAGCAGCGCTGCTGATTTACGTCGATTGTTCCATTAGTGCTTACGTTTCTGCTTATGAAGCAATATTAAGTCAAATTAGATGGAACAGAATTATTGACGCCGGCCACTAATAATTTTTTTACACAAGAATTTTTTTTCTGGAAAAAAAAATCAATGTGTTACTGATAGCGAAATTTCAAGCGTAACAATCGGTAGCGTTAGAAATGCATTTCTCAAGGCTTCCGTTTCGTAGGATCATGGTTAATAACGAGTAACATTAACTTTAGTGATCCATCCAAAACAGGGCACGGATATATGTTGCGCTTGATGTGACAGTGAGAGTTCTTATACGTATATAAAAGCATCCATTCATTAAATGCTGATAACGTTATTGGGTGATAGACATCCACATAAAAATTGAAAAAAAGATCTAATACTCATTTCATGTAGTCAGATTGTGTCTAGTGGCGTATTTAACTGGTTAATGGCACAGGCGGCCGCGTAGATGTGTAATGAAAAAAGAAAATGAGGTAAGTGATTTTGGACGATTTTTGCAATTATTTTGGCTGGAATTCGATGCTTTCAGTCGGAGCATTGGCTGTACCAAACAAAACTTTCGTACATCCGTGATCATTTAAAAAACGATCATTTAGAGGCGTTCCATGAGTAAGTCAGGAGTTGCTGTTATGCTGTCGGATTCGTTTTAGGATTAAAAGGAAGCGGCGATGCTGGGAGCGCTGTTACTGGCAAGTTCGGTGCAGCGATGGCTCGAAGCAACACAGCGACGACATCCAGCCCTTTTCGAGCGGCAGAAGACCATGCAAGACATTTACGAAGATATCGACAAAATGGCCGGCAAAGGGACACAGCTTGCCGAAGAGGAAGTCATCTCGGTATGCGACAGCACTCTCATTTCGTCAAATTCTCTCCTCCTCCCCTTCTTCCCTCCCTCTTCAAATACGACTTCAAAACAGCTTCCTTTTCTGTCTTGCTTGTTTGCTTCTTACCTTAACAGAATCGTTCAGAAAATTTTAAACAGAAACCAACGCGGGAATAGGAATTTTTATATTTCAGCTCGAATCGGTCATGGCTGAATTCAAATTGCCCAACAGTACACTTCGCCGAATGATGGATCATATGTCGCGCAACATGGACAGGGGCCTAGAGGGTGGTCTCGCAAGGAGTACGATCTCAATGTTGCCTTCCTTCGTACCCGAGCTCCCTAATGGAACCGGTAATCTGCTTACTCCCAGTATTGGAGCGATACGCTAGTACACTCCAGAAAGTGTTTGAAAAGAACGAAAGTTCTTGGCTACTGCTTCGTTTTCCCATCGCAACGTGCAAGTGCCAACTACATAATTCATATTCTTTCACGTTTAGCATTCGTACGTTGTACAGCTCGCCAATCTGCACTACATGCAATGTGTAGGTTTTTCTTTTACTTGAATGGGTAAAAGGCCTAAAAAGGAAATCAAATGAATTTTTCGATAGTTTTTCCAACCAAAAATGGCTTCCGATAGAATACAAATTGAGTATTTGAACCGTTCAGGGGCTACAGGCAGCCGCTCTTTGCAAATGTTGCTGAGAATGTTGTTCAATTCGTTGTATTTGCAGAGGAGGGAACATTTATTGCAATGGACTTGGGTGGTACAAATTTACGCGTTATGCTTATGAAAATCGAACCGGGGCAGCAGATGGCAACAGAACAATTCAACACACGTATCCCGAATTGGGCAATGCACGGCACTGGTGAACAGGTCCGTTCCTTTTACCATGGTTTTATTCCGTAAGCAGTGTGACCGTCCATTAAGAAGTACTTTTTAGTAAAGCGCTCCAAAGTTATTTGTTAATAGTGCCCTCAAAGCAATCGATGGACAAAGTAATGAGTGAATCGGGTGACCCTTCGTTCGGTTCAGGAACAAGAGATCGGACAAATGAATGGAGTGGTGTCTTTCTAGTAAATTTGTCTGCTCGCCTGTATCCACTCAACGGTGGTCTTTGACGTGAACGCACGGCGGAGATTAGCGACAGCCACATCTCAGTGAGGGCTCATCGTTCTAATGCTTTTTGGAAGTAAGTGCTTCGTAGTTAAACCAAACACTTGATGCGCTTACGTTTGATTCATTTCATGCCACCTACCGGTTAGGCTGTTAGCTTTTAACGTATCAGCCTTTGAAGAGCAGGAGAAATTAGCGTTAAGTGGTCAGCCGTCTCCTTATCATGCATATTGTGCAGTTGTGATCTTTAAACCGAACATAAAGAAGACGAGCTCGCGCACCACTGAAATGAGCAGCAGCATTTCATACGATTTATGACGAAAGAGTAACGCATTAGATTTGACACTAGCTTGGTAGGTACGCAATAATGACGACCAAAAGGCTGTCAGTATTTGAATACATAGCCAAACAACGTGTTTTGACGTTATTTTACTCATTGACGTATGAGCGTTTTGTTGCGGAAAAACAGTTTTAATATATAATACTCTCTTTTATACACTAAACGTTTGTGCAGAATATTTTTCTTCATAAAAATTTTGAAAAACCCAAAATAAATTTTAATTTTAGAATGCAAAGGAAGGAATGTTTACAAAATATCTTTTAAATGAAGGTGATTTTTGATTTTGCTACAAACAAAAAAAGAACGCTGGAACTACGAAGTCCTCTGTAAGTGAAAAGCATATCACGTACGCTTTTCTTCGTTCACGATAAGAATATTGTATACAAAAATATTGCGTATATAAAAAAATAGAAATGGTTGCATCCGTTAAATTCCGTGCTTTGAAAAATTGTTCTTTTCGACTTGAAGTTTGGCCTGAGCAGCTGTATGAGTTATCCCGCCTTTTTAACTCCTTTCAAATCTGTTTATAAATGGAGTGCCCATCCGATCTCTCTTCCCATTGCCATTCGTTTATTTCTTTATGGGCTAATGAGCGAACCATCAAGCGTTAGCTTTGGAGTACCTTGTCGGAAGTACTTTTAAATGTGGTTACGGCATCGCTGGCACTGACACAAATGACAACAGAGCGCCTACAGAGATACCAGTACATTACTGATGAGCATCAACTGTACAGCTTGCAAATGATGTGATGCTCAAATATAACTACCAAGCATGCTCCTGTTTAACATGTTCTGCTCAGGCGTTCCAGTGCGCATTTGTGCTGGACACGAGATATCAGCTAACTGAGAGAGACACTGTTTGCAAACTTGGCAGACGGCTACTGAGTTGTCAGTCTCGGCTGTTTTAACAATCAGTTTGCTGTCAGAAGCCGTAACAACTTTTTCCTTAACCTAACATTTTGGAACGTTTCATCCTATTGAGCCATCTTGAGACGGTGGTCTTAGCTGCTAGCATGAAAGCGTATAAGCGCAGTTTTGAAAGCCGCTTAATGATGAGTAGATCAGCCAAAACGCCTTCACATAAAAATCGTCATCATATATGGGGCGTTTCACACTTTCATCATCTGAATATCGCTATTAGGATATCCTTTTCATCAGGATATCTTTACGGGGATATCTACCTGGATATCTATTTCATAGTCTGGATGTGTCAACTTTCACGTGTTCACGCACTCATATGACGGTTGGCCAAATTAGTACCGCTGTCATGAACGGCACAACAAGATCGCACCATCTGGTTGGCCCTGTTGTTTTATAAGAGCGAATAAAATTCGTATTCATGAATGCAGCAAGGCTATCGTATTTTGCGTATTTCTTGAGAAAATATCCGCTCAAGATAAGATGGAGATTTGCGGTGCAGTGCAGTTAAGTCTGGTTCATATTTGGCTGATGAAAGACGTGGATCAAAATATTTATTTTAAGCTGTTTGACTTCATTGCGAAGTGTCTCGCAGACTTTCTCATTGAAAAAGGCGTAGATCAAGCAGGACTTCCTCTTGGCTTCACGTTCTCGTATCCATGCAACCAGACCAGTCTACGCTCGGCACGGCTGATTAGGTATGCACGTCTACCTGTTATTGCGCATATGCTGGGTATTATGTTAGAGTCATGAAGAGATATAATTAAGTATTTCCCTCTCACAAATGAGAACAAAAAAAAACTTTGAAATGCCTTCCCGCGCAGTAGTCCAAGAGGTCTAAAAAAGAAGAGAAGTTGATTTGCACCTTGTTCATTCGAAGTAAAACTCTCTAAACGCCCTGAAATCTTAATCCTCTTTATATTTTAGCGTAGAAATGGCGATTTCTCTGCCAAGTATGCTTTGGCCAGAAAATCCTTTCCAGAAAATGCAGTACTGCCTGCTACTCTGACCCACATCCATACTTCTCTCCCAGCCCATTACTTTATTCTATTTTGTACCACCGAAGGCCATGAATATAGTTTGATTTCTTTTTGCAGGTTCTCTTGTCAGTAAGGAGCCACAAATGAAGTTTAACCAAATTTGAAATTTTTGACCGCAGTTTTTTTTCATCGAATCTTTCAGAAATTTGCCTGCACTCTACGATCGAGTTTTCATTTCAGTGTTAGAGTTTTTTCATGAAAAGTATGGCTTTTTAACACGCCGATTGTATTTCATCGTTTAGACAACAAATGAATGTGAACTGCGTTCATGTGCAGAATATTTTGTGGCAAAGTTAACCAAAAGTTCTTGGAGAAAAGAAATGAACTTAAACTAAGAAAAAATGAGCTGCAATGCTTATACACAGAAACGAGTCTTCTAGTCAGTCAGAATTTGAAGTAAGCTCATCGAAACGTTTGAGAAAAAAGTTCCAACTGTTTCATCAGTGTCACTTTTTATTGTGGTTATGCAACAGAAATACTTTGACAAAAAATGTGATTTGTGCCATAAATGATGCGACAGTTATTCTTTCACATCCGAGGCACCGGATTCCTTTTGTGTCGTCGTGAGTATAATTCGTTTTCAAATTTATACGGGCGATATTTGCACAATGTTCTGATTGAAAGCTATTCAGATTTCATAAACGTAGCTTAAAAATTTGTGTGACTACTTTGTTCATTTTATGTGAAAGAGAACAAAATAGTTTAATGAGTGCAGATGGACGAAAGGATTTGAAGCGACGGGTGTCGTTGGAGAAGACATCGTTGAACTGCTCGAAAAAGCGATCGCTAAGAATGGCGTAAGCTATTTGCCTGCTTCATAAGCTATACATCATTATACATGTACTTTACTGTACTGCATTAGATGAACGATTTCACGATGTACTTGATAAAGGTGAAAGACTATAGATCGCCGTGTGTTTTTCATTGTTTCTTTCATCTTCTTCCGCATGGCAGTGGTTCGCTGTATTTCTTAGTAAGCGTTGAGTACAGTTACATTAAGACTCATAAAGTATTCAGCTATTTTTGCGCGCTTTAGCTTTATTGTTGCGTCTGCTGCCGCAAGTGTAACTGCTCGAAATGTAAGTTTCTGGACGAAAATGAGAAATTTTAGGAAAACGAGTGCGGGTCTTATGAAATGGGTGCCAACAGCGACAAAATTTCTGCTGTTGTAGACGAACTGCTGCACTACCACCATTTCACATTGCGCGTCAAGAGTAGCATCAAGGCGAATCTAGCGGACAGAATAGAAACGGTTGAGCTAAGCTGAAAATTCTCCAGTTGACCTTCAAACATTTACTAAACCAGCGAGTCCTCAAAAACCATGAAACTAAGACTGCAGAAAGTACGCCCTGTACATCTGGGTAGGCATTCCAGCTTGTTATTAAAACTTTCAAGAATTTTAGATTCTTTCCGGGGTTCGTCGGCTTGCTGGCTGCGGCTCACTCTTCGAAAACCCTGAAATTTATGAGTGACTCCTCACTCTCTAAGTGGAAGAAAGAGTGGGCGGAGAGGAGGTTGGGCAAGTGCCCAAGTGTGATTCACACAGCACATGCTGTATTTTCTTTCCGGGGAATTCGAAATATACTGTTAACCTCTTTGCATCACTTATTTTTTACGTTGGAATTTTGGCGCTTCGCGTGGAAATTTTACTCACGGCTACGATCGCTTATATACACGAGAAAAACTCGGTGAGCAGCCCGATACGATATGTATAAATCTTCATTCGCGAACTAATAATATTTACCGTCGCTTATATATTGCGGTTTGTAAGAGCTGAGGACGGTGAAGTTGCCGTAGGGAACATGATACTGATGCATCGATCAGTTTAACACCAGCTAGGATAGAACTCCATTATGCACAGAACATTGCCATGTTAGAATATATTCGATCCAAATGCAAAATAATATGAAGCATTATAATGGCCCCATGAGCCTTTGAAAGATTTTGTTTACTTTCCAGTGAACCTTCGCCATCACGTTGACCGGGAAATGGGCATAGAAGGACAGCATTTGTTCTCCCTTATCTGGCTTGTCTATCAACGCAGTTTAAATCATCTTTATCAAAAAACAACCGGAATAAATCGAACTTGTTGCTGCATTGCTTGCTTTAACCTCAAAAAAATTACTGCAAAATTTGTTAAACAATAATGATTTCACACGTAAGTAAAAGCGAGAGTTTAAGTCGTAGGTGTTTTAAATTGTTTCAGAAGATAAAGGTTGAAGTTGTGGCGCTCATAAACGACACGGTGGGTACAATGGTGGCTGCTGCTCATGAGGCAGGAGGCGAATGCGATATTGGTGTAATCATCGGTATGTCATAAACTTTTGAAAGCCCAAAGAAACTATTTCTTGAACTATCCCATAACGAGCATCACTAACTGCTGCAAATCATTTCTGAAAACTAAGCAACTGCAAAAAATGAACACGACTCATTGGATCTTCCTTCGAGGTAATTCTATGGTGCAATAAGTCTTTCAGGAATAAAAGTAATTAGCTGCAACCCAAACAAAGCTTGACTGTTTAAGCACTGATGTACTCTACTTTTTCGCTCACAGAGCGTTTTTTTCTATTTTGACAAACTGCTGTGATGATTGTTTAAAAAAGAAAAACCTTTTGAACAATACAAAACCGACAAATTCCTCAAATGGACTGTGACTGCGGAAACTTTGCGATTCTCGTCGAGACATATGTGTCTGCAGCGACTGGAACGAATGCCTCCTATATGGAAGACTGTTCTAAAATAAAGCACGGTCTCTCGACGGCCACAGAGCACTATCCATACCAGCAAATGATTATCGATACTGAATGGGGCGGCTTTGGCGATCGAAATGAAGCCGAATATATTCTCACACAATACGACAAACTCGTCGACAGCCGATCCGAACATCCTGGAGTTAACATGTTCGTCACCTATTTCCCCTACTCCATTAAATGAGCAGCGCAGAGTCATATTCAAATTTACAGACAGATTTACGCGAGGATAAAACAGAAATTTTAGAGTACATGTGTGAAACGCACTGTTACGGGAAATGTTTTGTCGCGAAGAAGAAACTCTTGTCATATGGCGATGTGCTATGAAACGCAATTGGAGATGGGTACGCGCCCGTCACCCTTAACTGCTTTAGCAAAACATTCCTGGTTCCAAAAGAAATCTGCTCCGATAATTGCTGAGTTCGCTCTCACTTCTTTCAAGTATCTCTTTTTTTTTTGCTGCAGAGTAGTAAAAAACGACAATTTACGAAAGTGCGATTCGACGGCATTCGGTCGTGAGCGATGATAGCGTTATATAATCATTCAGCACAAACTTTAACTGTTTGCGGTAATAGATTGCTAATGTGTGCTTGAAGGCTTCAAAAAGCTGAAGTTTTTTCTACATTTCAGCTTTTTTTAATAAGATAAATGTATGAGACTGGGTTTATGCAGTGTCTTTCGAAGCATACGTGAATTATTTCTGCAGCTATAATTTTACAAAGCTGAAATGAACTGCACGCGCATGTGGAATGCATGCAAACGGAAACACAAAGCAGCACTGATTTTAAAAGGATGCGTTTGCATTTGAAGTGGGAGGAGATCTGGGAGTAGTCCAATGGGCTATTTTCTGTCCCGTTTTGCTTTACCTCAAAATACACCTTTCTTTTCAACTCTTGTGATCGTATCTAGACGTAGGCATAATATCAGCTTCACTACTAAGAATGACATTTGAAGACTGAATGTTCATTGTCGAACGAATGTTTTTGTGGTATAAAAAACATGGCGCATTTAGGTTGGATAAGTTGGTGGCCGGCCGATGTATGGGTGAATTGGTACGAATGGTGCTGGAGAAGTTAACACGACACGGAGTTCTTTTCGGTGGACGGGGTTCTGAAGTGCTCTTCACGCGCGATCAATTCCCCACTAAATATATCTCTGAGATTCTCAGGTTTATTCTACTTTCCATGACAAAAAAAAATTGAGAAACTGCGTCTTAATAGTGAACTTTTTCTTCATTGTAATGCAAAACAATTTAATCGTCTTGCCTCACTCATTTATTCGTTAATGTCAATTTTTGTGGCGCAAAACTTCGCTTGTAAGTTTTTAACATAAATGCAGAACTTTTTTGATATAAATTTAAATATTTTGTTTATATTTTGATAAAAACCAATTTTGAGCGCATAGCTTGAATTAAAAAAGTATTGTGTAAATATGTCTCTTTTTTATTCCTCTGATCAAATACATTATCACTTGTAACAAAGAACAATCGAATGGGTCGTCTTAAATATCGTGGACCGAGCAAAATTCAGCTGGTATAAATAAACACGACCTCTCGGATGCGTCACAGCATTATTTTTTATTGAGCAATTTGTAAAGTCAGAAAATGCACTGTTCCCTCAATCAACTTTACTTTAGCCTCATTACACAACAACGAAATTATCACATACACGGATAAGTGAACTTATACTCATAGCTAATCGTATATATTTACACGTAGTGTCATTTCTTGCGTCCATTCAACAGGAAAAACTTTTCCTTTGCTAAATGGCTAAATCGAATCTGTGAAGAAAACCTTTCATGATCAACCACTTTGAGACCACAAAATAATCGCCTTGTTCATATGTTTCACTTTGAGCTATCTTAATCCTTGCAGACATCATCTCTTTCATTGTTGTAGCATTAAATCGATTAGTTTTTTTCATCTTTTGTCGTAAAGCTATAAATTGTTTGCGCCAAGTTTGTAGTAAATTATAAATGGCGATTTGAGTGATGAAGGTGGATCGTATACGAATACGCGGCAAATCATGGGTGAATTGGGTATCGAGCAGTATACCTTCAGCGATATGCTCCTCTTCCGCGAAGTGTGCATTGTGGTTTCACGTCGTTCTGCTAACCTTGGTGCTGCAGGTACTTTGTTTTCGATTTCTCTTCATTGTTGCTCGCTAATAATCTCAACGTTGATTTGCACATAATGAATCCAACAAAAACTACTTTTGTTTTCCTACGAGCTACTTTAACCGTTTCAGCTGCAGCCAAAACATTTCTTCCTCATGAAGGCTGATCAACCAAATTGATTCTTTTGACTGCTGATTGCAGAACTAAGGAACATTTGTGATTTTATGACTCGTTTCTCTCGAACAGAAGTACGATAGGCACGGATGACTTGTTAAATTTCCCGGAAATTTTTTAGTCTTTTTGGGGTGAAATTTTTGGAGGGGTCACACATTTTGTGGCATACGTAACAACCTAGATTAAGTAATTCATTCAAGTTCCGGTTGTAGAACTGTTTAGTTCTTGTTCTTGGACTGTACGAAATTTACAGCGATCGCATGTCTGCTGAATCGTATACGCAAACCAAACATGGTTGTCGGTATCGATGGAAGTACGTATAAATATCATCCATTCTATGACTTCTGGGTCAAGGATAAACTCAAGGAACTTGTCGATCCCTCGTTGAAGGTAATCGTTCTTTTCATCAGTCCTGTCAACCGGCCGTTTCGACTGGTTCGACGTCATCCTTAGAATCTACTTATGACGCTCGTTTCGGTATTCAGATTTTTAAGGTCACTGTACCATTCAGAAAATGAAACAATTTTCAGTTCAGAGTAATTCAAACGGGTGATGGAAGTGGGAAGGGCGCTGCGCTTATAACAGCGATCGCTTCGCGGCTGAAGCGAAGGGAGTTGGAAAAGGCGCAGAAGAAGATTCCTTCTGAAATTGCTTCCGAAAGAAACGAGTCGGAAGAGGACTTCAACGGGGACCCGTTGGAGGGCGATGAAATCAGGCTGAACGAACCAGAACTTAGCCAAACCACGGATCAGCCATCCTCATAATACTATTTTCGTCGAGGCACTATGAAAGGTTTTTCAGATGTCGTTTTTTTTTGCTATTTAATGCAGTCTTTTATTATGCGGGAAGTGAAAAACGCTGAACAACGAAACCTTTAAAAGTTTGCGTGATGTCTCCATGTTCCTTTCTTGAAACGGCTGTGAAACTTCCATATGATTTATTTGGAAGGTTCGTTCAACGATGAGCGCTGGTCGAATATACCTTCCTAAATTTACTCGAAGTCGGTGTTCATGAAGTTTTTGAGAAAATTTTTCTCCTTAAGGAGCTATTATCTGAAGCTTTGTCAAAGTGATTACGAAGGTAATTTTCCCTTTCAACTTGTGCTCGTGCAGTTCATGATTCTGCAATCTTTGCGCAGCTCTCCCACATAGGCCGCTGTTTTGTCGTGACCAAAAGCTTCATGTTACGATTCGTTATGTAAGGAGGTGTGTAACGGTGGCCAGCATCCCGCCTCGCCGATCTAATATAAATTCTCTCTTTCTATTTGAACGATGACGAATTCCTTCTCTGGCAGCGCGACCAGCATTTCTAAGGCTGCTCTGAGGTACTGTCGGTTACCAGTTCCATTAAATCGCTCGCTTGTTTGCCGACGATGTTGGGCATTTCCCACTCGGCATTGAATCATCTTTTCCACATTCTTTGCTTCTCGATAGCTTGCTTCCCAGTGCAAATCACAGTCCGCACAGAAAATGTAAAACCTGTATTTTCACTCGTCCCCTATACCCCTTTCCTCCTATGCCTCATCGCCAGACTACAAGCCAGTTAGATTACCCCTACAAATTTTCCGATGTGGAGTTGACCTAATGTCTTCCCATTTTATCTATCGAAGGGAACAACACAGAAAGTCATTTTTAGCCCTGGCAAAGCCATTCCCACTCCATTATTAAGGCACCGAACTTCGCTAGTCTGCATGTGTAGGTGGCCTGCATTTGCGGAGCTGCAGGTTGTTACTGTTCAGAAGAAACATTAAATGATGCGAGGCCGAACTGGAGTGCTTCCATGCTGGTTACTCACACGCATGAATAATACAATTGCTCATACGAAGAGACGTGCTCTACGAATTGCTCAATGCTGCCTTCTTCAGAGACGCTAATTTCTAGGTGATGATGCCTTCTCGAACCATTTTCGATATTCATTTATTGCATTTTTATATTTTCGCCCTGTGCTGTTTTTTTTTCAACCTGTGCAGTGCTGTGGTGGCAAGTGTTAAAGATTTTTGGTTTAGTATTATTTAGGTCGCATAAAGCGATGAGGTGCTCATATGTATAGACGCGAGTAACCGTTGATAAGGTACAATATTTAAAAAGATGTGTATAAGCCTAGATTTTGTATAATAATGTTCATATTGAGTGATCACTGGTGAAAGCAATTTCACGCAATCGCCACCACATTGACGATGTGCTAAAAAGCAAAAGAAACGTGCTGTACGAAACGAAAATTTGTGTCACAGTAACGACGTTGAACACGCTTGCTACTCGAAATGTGCAAATTGGGAGAAAATCATTTGCCAAAGAAGAAAAAAAAAAATCGCATAGAGTTGTTTGCGCAAATTAGGCGACAGAGATAGCCAATTTCAGTGCATTTTATACTGTATATTTGTAATTAACAGTCCGGCAAATTTCTTGCTTATAGGTGTTTAATGCGAAAAAGGAAGCAAACTGATTCCTCGTTCACAGTCCTCTTAAATTGTCCGCTTTTGCAACGCTGCATGCGTTACGTGGAGCTTTCCCGGTCATTTGATCTGCTAAGGTAAACCGTTTTACGAGCCTGTTAATCACAATGAACCGTTGGTTCGAGATTTTTTACATCAAAAATCACATCGACGATTAGACTTGACTCGACACTAAAATGCAACAAAATATTTTTGACATTTCAAGTCGAGTTTACGATTATGAATTTTGAGAGATAATTAAAATTAGTTCGCAGCTCGCAGTTCACAAAATTTGTTTCGCAATTAAAAAACATCTTGATTCGAGCACATGCATTTCCATGCAGAGAGTCAACTATGATCATCTCAGTCACTCCGGATACAAAAATCCCCTCGAAGCAATGGTGTGTTGTTGTACTATGTTGTATATGAACTAATCTTATTCTTTTGCATTGTGCTGCCAAACAAATTTTTTATATTGCCGTATGATTGTCCGGACACTGATGTGCACCTGTTTGTTTGTTTTTTTTTTGCAGAATTCTCGTCCATTTTCCGATGGAATTTAAAAAAACCACAGACACTTTTTGCGCATTATGCCAATTTTCTATCAATCTTACGGCCGCTGTTTGCGCAGCACGATCATTACGGTTCCCCACGGTTGGTTTCTGTGCTATTTGATTATCTGGCGCTTAACTGTATATAAAGCCTGATGAATGAGGTGTTTATTTTAGAGCGAAATATGCTCGTTGTGATGAAATACGCTCGTTCATGTGTCCCTTGCAGTTTTATGCTCACTCATAATTGCACTCTAATGCGCATCAGTCGTGTTCTTCAAAATTTAAAAAAAAAAAACAACACTTAAAAATATTGCTAACGTATCATACCAATGTCAGAAGTGTACATTAAACGTGTAACTTAGCGTTAAGTCGTCAAACATCGGATACCGACCGACCATATGTGCCGATCATGTTTTCGTCGTCGTGAAAACTGCGTTAAACAAATGCACAGAAGTCCGCCGTACAATTTTGTGGCACGACGCTCTGAGTGTAATGCTCGAAAAGCTCGTCGGTCAGATGCGTTTCGCCCAGACATGAACGCGCACTTCGCAAAATTCATCGAGTTCACCATAGCTTCTTGCATTAGTTCCCGAAAATTACATTTGAAAATAAAGTTTATTTCCTTTGCACTTGGGATTCAAAGGCAGCTGTAATTTCATCGATTCCCGTACCGCTGCAGCTGACGACCATGCCCACGCATGATCGTTTTGACCAGTTTCGGGACGCCTGGTGGTCAGCCTGCTGGCGACCCGTCGGGTAAGCACCCGGGAATCGAACCCACATCTCCCCGCAGATGAAGCGAGAGCTCTGCCGCCGAATTACTGCCGCCCATTTGCATCCCTTTGCACTTGGTCGAATGCGGCTGCGAAGGGTTGTCAGAGCACAGCATAGTGCGCTGAAGACGGTAAAAGCGAACGAGAGAAAATTAGAGAATCACTGCTCATCGTGCGTATAGCACAGTCATCATGGACAAGTGTTAGAAAAGAAATGGGACAGAAAGTGAAGAATAAAACACAAAACTCCAAGAAAAATCATCATCATAAGTGGAATGCCATAACGAATAAAAGTACACGCTTGGAAAACGTTCATGCTATTCATGGCAGAAACAAACTAACGTACGTTTTATCCACTCATCATAAAAAAACAAAAAAAAAGAAACAACGATTCCATATCGATACAAAATAATACAAGCCAACTAATCGACATGCCACAAGAGTATGCCTCAACCAAGCAAATGAAACATGTAGAATGGGCAAAAGGCGAGCACTCTCAGAAAGTTACGATTCACATTTTGAAAAATGTCGACTAAAATTAGAGAGAAATGGCAGTCTTCGATTGTTCGCTCAGAGCTGTCCATGAGCCATGGTAGAAAATGCCACATAGGTGATAATAGGCAGAGCAGTTGGACTGTCGACAAATCAACGTGAACATGAATAATACACGATCAACGGAACTTTATTAGCATGTGCCCCGATAAAGAATATCGTAACACTCCCTATGCAAAGCGCCTTGAAAACCGTTCTAGGGATGCCATTCCATATACTGATTTATTCCTCTGGTGAAACAGTCCTTTCCTACTCCACAGTTACTTCCTTCCACCATTATTCTGAGTCCGTTATTCTCGTTATAGAACCTTTAGAGGTTAGGGGTAAATGTTATGAAGTGCTTCAGGTTTAAAACAACACAGTCACACATTAGCTTGTACAGTCTGAATCAATCCCTCATAAGCTCGAGACTATCTGAATTTAGAACTTGTTAAACTGTGTTCAGAAGAAAGATACCAGGAACATAGCGCAGGTATACTTTAACAGACCCGTCGTTGCAGCTGCTCTAGCAATTTGACACTTTTTATTTACCAGAGCCATAAACCACTCGATCATAAATGACCGCCTATGAAGATGCTAACAGTCACCACTAAGAAGGATTAAGCGTCTTCATCACGCCAACTGCTCGAACCAAGGCTGCCTCGCTCCTAAGTTAGAGAAAAAGGAATCAACGCCTATGTCTAGCTTGTCCACGAGCTCGATTTTATTCAGCCAAACCACTGTCCCGTGTATTACCCCGCTTAGTGTGTCAGTTTCCAAACGAGAAACAGGAACCTTGAGAAAAACGAGAAAGTAGACGCTAAGAGCTGCTGCAGTTGTGAGAAGTCGCTTGACAAGTACGACTGCGTTTCGCAGTCTGTGTTTTCTTTTTGAATGTCAAGCACTTCGTATTCCTTTCTAAAATGCACACCACTTTATGTCTGAGTCAGTCACCAGTCCGTACATCGGCGATTCGTCGATGCATGCGATGCTCAAGACTTTCTGGATACACATATTTAAGGAATATCCGGACCAATTCCTTCACATCGACGAATGCATTTTTGAGGGATTCACCTCCAGCGTAACGTGTTATTGCAGCAATAAACGAATCCTTAACACAACTTTATTCCACTCCAAATGTCATCAGTGACCAATGCCCAAGCGATGCTTTCATTTCTGCCACATTCAACTCCTCGATCTTCTTCAATGGCTCTCCTAAAAGCGAGCGAAAGTCTCATAGGGAATTTACGAGAGCGAATCGCAGGTTCTTAGCTGAATACTTACGAAACTCGAACCTAAGGAGGAAGCTTAAATACACATTCGGCTATGCTAGTAGCTTTCGAAGGATCTTTTTGCAAAATTTTTTTTCTGCGTTATCTTCAACTGTTGTTGCTGACACGATTTCTCTATGCGACGTTTTAGACAGCTGAGTGCTTTCGTCGGCCCAGCATATTCAGCTTCGTGTAGCGATTCCAGATGTTCTGCAGCATCTGTCGTTTCAGACCCCTCATATCATGGACACTAGTAGTTTCCGCTAATCACTTCGTAAAACTGCTACGCCTGGTGCGATGTGTTGCTATTAATTCCGTATTGCTGCGCAGCTTCGTGTTCACGCATTTCGAAGAGATGGGACGCAGCTACCTTACAATGCATAAAAGAGAAAAATATGCTCAAAAAAATAAAAACTTAACATAAACGCAACTGACCACACACTTCGTCAAATACTATCCCTTTCGTTTCTTCCCCATACATCTGCAGTTTTAAAAGGTCTCAGTTCCTAGAGGTTCACCATTAAAGGCCGCTGTTCGAAGCAGAATTTATTTGAATCATAAAACTGAACGACCAAGCAAATATATATCTCTTTGGCTAGAGCAGTGTATTAGTGGGAAATATATGCAATGTATGGAAATTATCGTTATCTTCAACAACCCGAAAATCCCAAAATTATTCCAAGAATTATTGCAAACTTTACATTTCTGATTCTTCGCACTGATTACTCTCAACATTTTTTTAATGCAAAAGGAGAATGGGATACAAATTAAAAGGAGAAAAAGAAAACGAGTGCTTGAAATAAAGTGAAGAAAACACATAAAGAAACAATCCTGTATGTTGACTGATACCGCTGAACACCTAGAATGGAAAATTCAGCTTCGTTTTTTTCAAATAAATACTTCGTCCATTTCAAAAGCTATCGACAGATACGCATCGATGCCCAACGCTCATACTGGAAACTGAAAAATGCTATAACGCTGCTGATTCCGAATTAAGAAAAAATGAAGCACATTTCATGTATAAATGCGGTCAGAAAATTGCACGATATACTTGTACGTCCTACCAAAAAGTGGAAGAGTACTGCACTTGCACAGCTCTTCAAAAATTGCACTTTGCCGAGCTTCAACTGTACTTGCGGAGTCGGATTTGATATAATACTGGACTGTATACTGTATAAGTACAAGTATGGTGTAAAAAGCACAGTACTTTTTGGTAAAAGCATAGTACTTTTTGGTACACAATTCACTGGCAACAACTGCTCTGACTTTAATTCTTGGTTCGCTGGGATCGTCCGAGCAGAAATGCCAGGTTTAGCATTCAGTTTTCGTGGTACCCAATGAAATCGGCTAGGGAGGGTATTTTGAAATTCCTCTTGCTACTCCCTATTACTTCACTGACCATCCCAACGGTACCTTCGACTTCATTTCGACCAACCAGTGAAACCAAATTGAACCCAAATGGGCCTATGACGTCCACACCGTGAGATGAGATTTCTTCGGTCTCATCGTCCCCTCCCCCCTCCTCTCATGTGAGGTGGAGGTGCGGAGTGCGAGAAGATTGTTAAATGTATGGACCACCAAGGCAGTTTTATTTAAGAACTGAATGGGACCAAAATCGAGACATGAGGTCCCCATGACGAACCACGTATTTCCCCGCCCTATTCCCTCCCTATTTCGTTAGATAAGCGTGGAGGGGATAGTGGGAAAAAGTGAGAATGAGAAATCTGTGAACTGCAACTGTAGCCTAAATAGTTGTATAGTCCTCACAATTTTCTCCGCCCCACCCTCCTTCCCCCGTATTGAGTGTCAGAATCTCTCAAGCTATCTCTGTGTTTTGATACTACATTTTTCGTCAGTAAACTCTGTGAATTAGGAAAGAAGTGCGAATCTTGGCACGCCTTATCAGCTGGTTTTCAGAAATGACTGTCCACCCTATGCAAAATAACTGCCACGCAAACGTTCACTGCGCAAACGCGAACGGCACAAATATTCAGTGCTACAGCGTACACATCGATTTATCGTAAGTTGCTGGACTAAGTTTGAATAACCATTAAGAGTAAATTACACATTTTTCGAATCATCAAAAAAAATCCCATGAGAATGGGTACCGACCGACGTTCGCGCTATTACAATCAACGGTAACTTCATAAAAAGCAAATTTTATCATTTCCTTTACGTCGTCCATCCACAGTGAGAGATTTCTTGCCATTTACGATGTCGTCGACAAAGCTCCACTTAGAGCAGTTTGAATGCGCGAGAACGCAACTCCTGAGCTGCTATTCGATGGCTCCAATTCTTCCCGTGCACGAGTTAGGACAGTTCTTGTCCAGATGTTTCCTCACATACGGCGAATAAAGCGTGCTCCATCGTCCGTAAAGATCGCATTTCCTTCTTTCACCGGAGGTACCACTTTTTTTTCAGCAATTTTAAATAGGACTCTCCTGTAACGCTGGAAGGGGGGGGGAGAGAGAGAGAGAGAGAGAGAAGGGGGGAAAAGAAAGCGCCAACGAGTCATAGTGAATAAATTCCTGCCACACGGTAACTTGTGGCAAATTCCTGACCCCTTTACCGGTACCTATTTCGTGATTAATTATAATTTGCGGGTTTGTTTCAGACCAGCAGTGCACTGTGCAACGTAACATGTCCGTTCAACTAAAACGTCGCCTCATCAGTTCATAATACTGTTAGGAACCAGTGTCAACCTCATTGTTCTCTTTTCTTTTTTTTAAAATTGCAAACATCAGTTTACGCAACTCAGTTCTCCTGAATTCATCTTCAAGCAAATCGTACGTCAGCTGCCGATGGTACAGCCTTTGTTCCCCCCACGCAGAATACAGTCGGCGCTGGCGCTTGGCACGTCCAACGCTCTCGAAAGAAGCGTCTAGCGAATTTCTTGACATTGTTTTCAACGTTTTCCTAGATTCTGTTTTTGTCCCCAAATTGACTGCTCGGAAGTTTGCCACTGTGAGCAGCGTAATGAACGGCCCCTTCTTCCTCGAAACCAATTACAAGGTATCTATCGATTTTCGGTTGGCTGGTGGTGTGGAGAACATTTCGGCCTAGTTTCCCTTCACTTCTGCGTATGAGCCATATTTGTGATATAGCCTTACAACACCAACATGTCCCTTCAAACTATCTCGCACTACCTACGTAGATGTGAAAAACCCGAAACTTGAAAGTTATGGAGCGAAAAAGGAACCGACCCCACCCTCCTATCACACGCGAACGAATAAACCCCCACTTGTGCAGCCGTTCACTGTAAACCTGCATCTGCGGATGGGTTAAATGCGGTTCAGCCCAACCAAAGAATGCATTTGAGATTCAGCGATATGCGTGTTTCGCGTTTCATTATGAACGATGGCGACAGGTTATTCCTTCGGTTTTGATCGAATTCCGGGACCTTCCGCAAAAGAAACCAATGGTTTTGCAGAGTCCTGATCCAGTTTTAATGAGAATTTTGCAGTGTTTTGTTGTGGGGATCGCAGTTTCTTTGTGCAAAATATATGTTCCGTGCACATCACCTAAAGCTCATGAAAACTTTTGTGCAATAGAAATTATTCAGCACCAGTTAAACGCCTTACGTTTACAACATTGTTTTATATGACCTTTGGTTTGTCCGTTACGAGTCCCCTCATAAAGAGGCTCGTTTTACCAAAATCAATATAGTCATGAGTTGGGGATGGAGAGCGGACTGGGAGCGAAGCGAACTTGAATTAATTTTTTAAACTATGGTGCCTCTTGTATTCCCTGATGAGCCTGCAACTGTAATGCCAAAGTCGCAAGCATTAAATTGTTGCGCTGAAGAAATGGGAGTTCGAGAGCGGACAGAGGAATCTGTTCGTCTCTCTCTTTCTCTTTCTCCTTCCCTCCCACCTCCCGTCCCCCTGTCCTTCATCTCGCCCTCCGTCTTCACCAGATTTTCAACGTTGATAATAACGACCGCCAGAATTACTTGTTCGTGCCGATGAAACGGGGCTCGACCATCTAGTTGTTCATTATTATTCTTCCGCTGAAAAAGAAGCAAGGAATGTGTGGAATTTCTAAAGAGTAACATGGACGAAATAGAATTCTTGCAAAAGTTTTCGTGCCGGTTCTGTGCAGTCGATCTTAAATGAGGTCCTGCAATATTTCGTAGTCTACTTGCTTCGTATAGCTTCCATGTTCTGCGCCAGAGCTTTTTTTAACATCATAACTACGAATAAAATAAAATGAGCAAAAACTTAGGAGATTCGCATAAGTTTAGATCGTTTGGGGTCAGAAGTAAGATGTAATGTACATTTTATGGAAGTCATGCGGTTCCTTTTAGACGAATTGTGATAAGTTAGAATAGCACACCGTGAATATTTCATTTTTTTTTTTTTTAAATTAACGAGCCTAGCGCTACTGTGCAACAAACATCCTTTGTACAGTTGTGTCTTCTTTAGGAAGCTGTCCGTCGTAAAGTCTTACAATCCATAAATGTCACCTTCATTCATTTATGAACAAAGAATGCGATCTATTCAGAATGCCGATCAGTTGCAGTCGTGAATCGTTCTTCTTTTCTGCTAAATGAGTGCGCCGTCGAGCCTCGATGCATTGACGTTTTCAGTGTGCGATTGTGACTACACTGCCTACTACTGGTGCCTCATTTTGATATCTCTCATTCATGATTGCTTTTCGCGGTTTCTTTTTTCGTCTGTGCAATACCGGATGGAGTGGCTTATACGCTTGGCTATGCAAAAATGGAACGTTTCATCCATAGGCGAACAGCGAGGCATTTTGCTGTCCGAAATTTTTGATAGAATATACGCGAACAGTTGACTCAGTTGTAAGCATCAGCACGCAAAAAGTTGGTGGTGGTGGTGGGGGAGGGTAGGGTCGGAACGGGGAGGAGGGAGCTCGACGGTTACAACGATTCCTCTTTTTAAGTTGGTCGAAAGGAGAATGCTGAAAAATTTTATCGAATTTTTTCTAAAAAATTCATGCTTTATTATAAATATTCAAGGAATTTACACTTATGGGTGAATTTTAAAAAAAATTATGACATATTTAGCAACGCTTTGTCTTTAACAGTATGATTTTGTTCTTCCCTCGCTTTATTTTTCCCACCATTCACTTTTGGGATCATCGGGATCGTAGCCGCTATTGGTTTCGAAGGGTTGCGATTGCAGTATTTGCAGAATGATTTGACATATGCTCATCAGCAATGCATGCTTGCAAACCTTTGTGAAACGCACTACAGGAGACGTTCACTTGCAGCGAGGAGAACATATGGAAGTTGTGCGAACGTTTCAAAGCGTATGGATGTTTGAACGACAACTACTACGTCGTCTTCATTAGCAACGCTTTGTCTTTAACAGTATGATTTTGTTCTTCCCTCGCTTTATTTTTCCCACCATTCACTTTTGGGATCATCGGGATCGTAGCCGCTATTGGTTTCGAAGGGTTGCGATTGCAGTATTTGCAGAATGATTTGACATATGCTCATCAGCAATGCATGCTTGCAAACCTTTGTGAAACGCACTACAGGAGACGTTCACTTGCAGCGAGGAGAACATATGGAAGTTGTGCGAACGTTTCAAAGCGTATGGATGTTTGAACGACAACTACTACGTCGTCTTCATTAGCAACGCTTTGTCTTTAACAGTATGATTTTGTTCTTCCCTCGCTTTATTTTTCCCACCATTCACTTTTGGGATCATCGGGATCGTAGCCGCTATTGGTTTCGAAGGGTTGCGATTGCAGTATTTGCAGAATGATTTGACATATGCTCATCAGCAATGCATGCTTGCAAACCTTTGTGAAACGCACTACAGGAGACGTTCACTTGCAGCGAGGAGAACATATGGAAGTTGTGCGAACGTTTCAAAGCGTATGGATGTTTGAACGACAACTACTACGTCGTCTTCATTAGCAACGCTTTGTCTTTAACAGTATGATTTTGTTCTTCCCTCGCTTTATTTTTCCCACCATTCACTTTTGGGATCATCGGGATCGTAGCCGCTATTGGTTTCGAAGGGTTGCGATTGCAGTATTTGCAGAATGATTTGACATATGCTCATCAGCAATGCATGCTTGCAAACCTTTGTGAAACGCACTACAGGAGACGTTCACTTGCAGCGAGGAGAACATATGGAAGTTGTGCGAACGTTTCAAAGCGTATGGATGTTTGAACGACAACTACTACGTCGTCTTCATTAGCAACGCTTTGTCTTTAACAGTATGATTTTGTTCTTCCCTCGCTTTATTTTTCCCACCATTCACTTTTGGGATCATCGGGATCGTAGCCGCTATTGGTTTCGAAGGGTTGCGATTGCAGTATTTGCAGAATGATTTGACATATGCTCATCAGCAATGCATGCTTGCAAACCTTTGTGAAACGCACTACAGGAGACGTTCACTTGCAGCGAGGAGAACATATGGAAGTTGTGCGAACGTTTCAAAGCGTATGGATGTTTGAACGACAACTACTACGTCGTCTTCATTAGCAACGCTTTGTCTTTAACAGTATGATTTTGTTCTTCCCTCGCTTTATTTTTCCCACCATTCACTTTTGGGATCATCGGGATCGTAGCCGCTATTGGTTTCGAAGGGTTGCGATTGCAGTATTTGCAGAATGATTTGACATATGCTCATCAGCAATGCATGCTTGCAAACCTTTGTGAAACGCACTACAGGAGACGTTCACTTGCAGCGAGGAGAACATATGGAAGTTGTGCGAACGTTTCAAAGCGTATGGATGTTTGAACGACAACTACTACGTCGTCTTCATTAGCAACGCTTTGTCTTTAACAGTATGATTTTGTTCTTCCCTCGCTTTATTTTTCCCACCGTTAGAATAGCACACCGTGAATATTTTATCATTTTTTTTTTTTTTAAATTAACGAGCCTAGCGCTACTGTGCAACAAACATCCTTTGTACAGTTGTGTCTTCTTTAGGAAGCTGTCCGTCGTAAAGTCTTACAATCCATAAATGTCACCTTCATTCATTTATGAACAAAGAATGCGATCTATTCAGAATGCCGATCAGTTGCAGTCGTGAATCGTTCTTCTTTTCTGCTAAATGAGTGCGCCGTCGAGCCTCGATGCATTGACGTTTTCAGTGTGCGATTGTGACTACACTGCCTACTACTGGTGCCTCATTTTGATATCTCTCATTCATGATTGCTTTTCGCGGTTTCTTTTTTCGTCTGTGCAATACCGGATGGAGTGGCTTATACGCTTGGCTATGCAAAAATGGAACGTTTCATCCATAGGCGAACAGCGAGGCATTTTGCTGTCCGAAATTTTTGATAGAATATACGCGAACAGTTGACTCAGTTGTAAGCATCAGCACGCAAAAAGTTGGTGGTGGTGGTGGGGGAGGGTAGGGTCGGAACGGGGAGGAGGGAGCTCGACGGTTACAACGATTCCTCTTTTTAAGTTGGTCGAAAGGAGAATGCTGAAAAATTTTATCGAATTTTTTCTAAAAAATTCATGCTTTATTATAAATATTCAAGGAATTTACACTTATGGGTGAATTTTAAAAAAAATTATGACATATTTAGCAACGCTTTGTCTTTAACAGTATGATTTTGTTCTTCCCTCGCTTTATTTTTCCCACCATTCACTTTTGGGATCATCGGGATCGTAGCCGCTATTGGTTTCGAAGGGTTGCGATTGCAGTATTTGCAGAATGATTTGACATATGCTCATCAGCAATGCATGCTTGCAAACCTTTGTGAAACGCACTACAGGAGACGTTCACTTGCAGCGAGGAGAACATATGGAAGTTGTGCGAACGTTTCAAAGCGTATGGATGTTTGAACGACAACTACTACGTCGTCTTCATTTCCAATGATCATAAAACGGTTTCACCTTTATTTCACCATGTTTTAAATTGGGCCAGTTTGGCTGCTGCCTCGGCTGAATAACTAAACGAACTTACTACTTTACTGTTACTTTACTGCTTACTGTGATTCGCTTCTCCTAGGAGCGAAGCAGTCTATTTTATGGGATGCTGTTTCCTTTGAAAGTTTTATCTCAATAAACTGTTTGCAGAAAACACTTTTGAAAACATTTGATGTGGGTGTGTTACGCTCTTCAGCAGTTCTTTGTCGCAGACGACTGGCTTCCGTATTTTATGTTTTCTGAAAATGGTGACAGGCACTTGGGGTACTTTTGATCATACATTTTCGTTTTTATGAGTTTGCACAGAGCAGTTATTGAAAGTTCTACCGTAGAAGTAAGTCCTTTACTAGCAAATAAATGGAACGTTGGTAGAAGCTAAGAATCTAGCGCTAGCTGTGCCCGTTGTGGAATAGCTTCCTCTTTTGAGACCATAGAAGATGAGGCCTAGATCACTGACTCCTCCCCCCCCCTCCTCCATACCTTCCGTCCCCGCATCACTGTTTCCCTGGGCCTGTTATGCCCTACATCGTCACCATCACTGAATTACTGGACGCAGCAAAGTCAAAAATCGGTTGGCTGACTATGTTGCCTATCACTGCGGAGGGCACGAATGCCACAGATGAGTTTATAGCATTGCCGTTCAACATTATTCAGTGCTTTGAAAATGCAACTTCCACACCTTCAAAGCATATCTGAGCTTCTTTCTTCCCAGTGCTGGCGCCAGCTATGAAAACTTGCCTTGTAGGCGACCAGTAAGGTACGCACCGTATAATCCCCTCAATTTTCGTTCTTCTTTTCAAGCTGTAGGCGAGCACAGCTCACTGAGATGGAGAAATAGATATCCATTCCCAGCTAATACCAATTTGAAATGAATCCCTTTTTTTAGGCAATTTTTCCTCAGTGTCTCATAATACAGCGTTTACACCACCTTTACGATCTCCAGGGGGTTGGAACCGTGACTGTGAGATCGGACGTGGCGTTACCAAATTTAGGCATTAAACTAAAAGTGACGTTTTTTTTCTGGAGAGGAGCCCTTTAGCACTAGTGCAATGAAGTAAACTAACGCTAGTGCATCGAAATAAACTAGCGCTAGTGCAACGAGGTCAAGGATCTTCAAAAGAAGGTTTCGAATTGTCGGTAGTGATGGGCAGAAGCTGTGTGTTCTTTTGTATTGAATGCCCATTGCAAACTCTGAGCTGGTTTTTGTCATCGGTAGAGGAATCAAATTTTTCAGGTCCCACTTTGGTGTCAAAAAAGTGCGAAGGTGACTCCTTACGTTGTTTGGGTAGGTTTTTATGAGTATTCGGTTCACCTCATGTTAACTTGTATGAATAATAAACCAGTAGTTGCCGAAAGGAAAGTTTTTTAAACGTAATGATAGGATGGTGTTGGAACTTTTGAAAATGAAACAAATTCACTCAGTTTTAATAGTGATTATAACCTCTTTGCGCCTTTTTTCTTGGTGACAGAAGTCCCTCGACAAAGAAATGAAAAATTTTCTTTGTAGATCAGGTCTAATGGGAATGCTTCAGCAAAAGGGGCCCTGTCCTGCTCTCCTTATGTCGTTGTCTGCCACTTTAGCATTCCCTATGAAGTGGGATACGTGAAGTATCTCCAAAGGCCGCTACAGATCGAAAACGCAAAGTAATGCGCATTTCAAATGCCTAAAACGCTGTGATCAGAATAAATATAGCATGAGTAAAGGAGGCGCAAGGTAGATGTCACTTACCAGCAGACAATGCAATTGAACAGACAAGTGTAAGGCTTCTTTTGACTACCTTTTCCTTAGTTCGTTGTTGTATTGGGTGAGTGTGACTGCACGTTTTCGTCTATTGCATTTGAGAATAACTGCATATCTGGTTTGCGCCGTTTTTTTTTTTGCTAATGGAAACTTTCCACTCCCCGCGTTCGCTGTTTGCCGAATATACAGGAAAAGTTCCGATGCGTTTCAGCAGGCGAACGTTCCATGCAACTGAAAACATTTTTTCTTTAAATTGCACAAATCACCATTTGGATATAATGTTTTCACTGTAGCTATTCGCTACAGTGAATATTGATAACTATGAATATTGCAGTGTGAAATTTAAAGAGTCGGAAGGTTACAGGATTATCACGTAATCCTAATTCAACAGAATGCGACTAAGTATCTCGTTTATGATCTCGACTCAACGATCGACTTTCCTTGCGAAATTCACATCTATTGGAAGGAAACCATGCGAACGGACATTCCTCTTAATGAACGATATCGCAGGTATGTGCAGTATGCATGGTTCGGTATATCCTTGTGCGTGGTTTTACCGAAAATTTTCGGAATTTTTATAAAATATGGAGGATGTTTTGATTTCGCATCACGTCTTACCAACAGTTATCGAAAATACTCTCAGCTAATGCCATTTATATTGCGTTTGCTAAACGGTGCTGAGAGTTCAGGGTTTTTGATGATTTGAAGAAAAAAAAACATTTTGGAAGAATGCTCTAAGGCGATATCAGTTTTCTTCGTCTACACACATTTCATAACTAGACGGCGATAATAAAGCAAAGATTGCATCAGAACAAACATGCATTCGTTCAACCAGCAAATATTTGCCCATCGGCGTACCGCGGGCCAGACTTTGCCGAGGTTAGGGATTACCGTAGTTGCAGTCAGTAATCGGTGGCCCCACCTGACTCCCTTCTTTGAAAAGGTGGGCAACCAAAGAAGTCTAATTGTTCGTTTGGGCTCGATAATTTTGGTGAAGCGAGGAGAGCGAGGTTCTGGAAATGATGTGAAAATATCAATGCAAAATTTGATGACAGATGGTTTCGAGTAGTGAATGCGCTAGAGTACCTGAAGCATTTCTCGTCGGATCGTCGTCATATGCGAAATGATCGAAACGAGTTCGTCGCTCCACCTCCATGCTGGCCACCGATCTTCGATGAAAGTACGTTCTCGTGTTTTTCTATTCTTTACCCTCCGTGTTATTTTTATTTGTTTTCCATGAAGGGAATATGCATGACGTGTGAAATTCTACGAAAGTTTGTACGCTTACGACGGTGGAACAAAAGCTTATAATGTTCATAAATGACGGCCGGTGATACACGCTTACTGATATCGTTTTCATTGTGCCAGTCATCTGTAACGCAACCAAGAGCTCGGTTCAGCTTGCTTATTCGTATTTGTATAAAACGAACTTCGGAGTATTTTTCTGTTTTAATATTTTCAGATCGTGGTCATAACCTCGATCAGTTCATTTCGATGAGCGAAGAAACGCTTGCCCACATAAGCAATGTTTACGACGAAAGCACTCTTCAGCAACGCTTCCTTTGCGAGGTCTAATACAACTATGTTTGTGTGCGCCTGTCGCTACTGCACAAGTGCATTACCAGATCGTCCTATCTCCAGCATGTACATATGTGTATTTGAATATATCAATCCTGCCGTCTTAATAAATGATGAAATTCGCTATGCGAGGCTTTGCGGCTTGCATACCAGACTTCCGCGGAACTCTATTTCTGAGTGGCACGATAAGCGAGAACAGCCCGGACCTTGAAAGCAAGTCCTCTGGTCACGAATCCGCAGCGTGCATCAAAACCAGCTACTGGATCGTGGATGATGCAAAACGATTACTTGTATGCAGTTGAACGTTCCTGCGTTGACTTCTAAGCTCTCGTATAATTAAATCGTTTTCGCCAAGGCTGCACGCCGCCCTAGTAGCAGGCATGTTTCCCGACTGTGCATGTTTTCTTCTAAATTATCACGCAGCATCTGCAGGAGTTCTTGACAGTCTCTGTTTACTTGTCTTTTCTCGTATTGCGCTCTCAACGATGCCCGTTTAAGCTGTTGCTGCGACCATTTTGATCTGACTGAAGCAACTAAATACCTAAAATGGAAACGCAGTGCTCGATATTTAAAGATTTAGAAATTATTTTTGTTCTGATGCTTAATTTCGAAATCCTTTCGTGGTTTTCGGTCTTGCCCACTTCTACTTCTTGTTTACTTGTGCATATAACATAGACTTGCGCTCGTCTGGGTGATGTTTCCAAAAGACACCTTTTCTGATTACACCACGTTCCCTTTTTCATTACAGTTTTCATGTCGTAACGTGTTATAAGCGATATGACGTGCAGATCACGCAGAGATGAAGAGAGTTCCAAGACCGGTGGCAGCTCACTCTTATAACATTTTAACGGTGTTTAGCACATATCATACATGTTTTTGCCGATGGCATATATCAAAAAGCCCTTCCTGAAAGCTTTGAGCAGCACTCGCGCGATAATGACAGAAGAGATACGGTGTAGCAGACGAAGTAGATGTAGAAGTTTGCAAACTGGTAATCGTATGCGTCACTATCGTTGCTAATAATAATGGCGTTGAGTCAAAAAATTATTCGTGATATACCGATTTATCAGGCTGCACAAATAATTTGTGAATGAGTTTTTTTACTGCGGAGTATCTCAGCGTCTTAGATTTTCCTTCACCTATAAATATTTAACTTCTTGACAGTTCCGCTGCACATTTCAGAATGATAAGCTGCCCGTACATTTCTTCTTCAAGTTCCGATTCCCTCTTATTTAAAATATCCCGTGGAAACTGTGAACAGTTCGTGTAACGCCAAGGACTGATTCATATATGAACAACTCTCCAAACAAATAGCGAGAGAGAAAAATATCTGCACTTCTTTCATAATCAATGTTAGTTACAAAACGCTTAAAATAACGCAATACAGAAATATGTATGATCAATGAGTGACTGATTATCGATGACTGTACAGAGGAGAAACCCGTTTCATAAGTTTTGGGCATCAGCAAAACCCAAGTGAAGCGTGTAAAGCGTAACTTTTTGATTGTGCTAGAGCACCGATGAATTACCACTCCTCTGAATCGCGAGGTGTACTATATGCAAATGAATTGTGTCGCGTTGAGGTGCAATCCAGACCATCTTTCCAACAAAAAATGCCGCATCTCCTTAAACCGCTTCAGTATTGTAAATTTTCAGTGGTATGCTTTAAACCGCCTTGATTAAAGAATTGCATTTTTGAGGTTTTTAAAGTCGCATTCTGCGCATGAATTTCTAAGACTAAAAGTCTGTCTTCTTTCTTCGCTAGCAACTGCCTCTATCTAAATCGTGTTATCAAATGCAGTGCTCACAAGCATGTTTTAGTAAACGAGCGAAAAACACACTTAGGAACACTTCTTCGCAAGCCTCTCCAGTCTTTCATGATGAACTTTTAAAAGAACTAAAACACTGAGGCCCTCTTTTTTTCTGGATCAGTCCGTCAAAAATTCCCACGCCTCACCGATGAAAATAAGGAGCAGTCTGCTAACTTTGAAAGAATGTTCAAACGACCACAAAGGAGCGTAGCTCTTTCCGGGTCACGCATCATCACTGTAAAAACCACATAATTCCGCATCCGTACGTGCCATAGGTGGTGTAAACCAGAGATGAACAATGACTGCCTAAGCAAACAATGCATCATTCCATGATCTCTGAGTCAGAAATATTCAAGGTTTGACAATACTGTCGGTGGAATAAACTTTTTCCTCATCTCTCCCTCCTTCCCCTTCAGGAGAAGCGGTGGGAGGAGAAAAAAAGGGGGAAGAATAAAATTTTTTAGAGGAATTTCCACGACAAAAAAAGCCCTACGCACTTAGTTCAAGCTGCTTGAGCGACACAAGGCAATAACATCTGAATATTAATGAACAAGTCAATTAACTAGTTCTGAATGCCTTCAATCAACATTGTAATTAGCAGCCGTCAGGCGCAAAAGTGACACCCTTTTCAAGAGCAAATGAGTGGATGCAGGGCAGGTAGAGGGCTAAAGCTCACTGACCAAGCGTGTACAACAAAAACCAAATGACATAATGGAGGCCAACAGCGATGCATTCGTCAATCCTCGTTCGCCATGCTTTATATCGTTTAATCTGAAAGTTGTTAAACCTAGCCGGGTAAAACTCAATAAAATGTTTAAAACTAAAAGAATGTCAACGCAAAATTACACTATTGCTGAAACGCACAAAACTTCACTGAAACACTAGAAAAACAACGGCCTTTTCAGCCCTTTGTGCAGTACTCTTTATGGAAGCAACACAAACGAATCAAGGCCTGCTTGGACTCATTATAAAAAACGACGCCGCAAATCTGTTACAAAAAAAAATCAGTAGAAACGATAAAACCCAAAATACTAAGAAAAAAAAAGCAGGAGAAAAGCGCCTCGCTTCTCAGTAACCTCTCAATGAAAGAAGCGCAAACGATCGGAGGCACAAACCAATAAGTACGAATGCTACTTTTCAGTGTGTACTCGCCGGCATGCCATAAATTATACACGCATGCTCCCCTCCCCTTATGCCCCCACCCCCTCACAACACTGCCACAGAAAAAGTAACCATTCCAGTTATAAAAGACGCAACCTCCTAAATTACAGATTGCTGCTGTCAGAAAAATGTTGAGTAATGGTCACCTTGTGGGGAAGGTCGACATAAGGGGTGCAGAGGGAGGGATAGGAAGGGAACTTGAGGAAGCAGTTAGCCTTTCAAAACTTCCATTTATTTCCATTGTTACCTAATTGCGCACCGAAAACTGGACAAAGCGCCTCTTCATCTAACATCCCCTCCCCTCCTCTCTTAAGGGTGAACTGTTCCACATCAAACTGTATCAACATGATACTTCGCTTCCTAGTTCACTACCTAGTTGCTCTGTAAGATTTGGTTAATTAAACTAACTAATCGGTATGAAACAAGAACTTGCAAAACGCTGTCAAAAGAAAAAGTTACCGCGACTCATTTCGGTTAACGAGTCGACGCTCCTGATGTCCCTAGATGTCGTTCTGAGATCAGCACCTCTCGAAGAGGCGATATAACGCCTGGAAAGCTTTCTTCGTCAACTTTTCAATTTTTACCAAACAATACATGTGGAATTTTCGGCATTAAATGACATATTAAGCAAGCAACCGTCTAAATTTAAAAAAGATAATAAAAGTGTAAACTCGACGCTGCAACAAGTAATTCTCTCAAATGCAACAATCTGAACGTGGAAAAATGCTGTTTTGAGGGAAACTTAATTCAGAAAAATTTGTTTTCGATGAACAAAATGAGAAATACCAGAAAGTACGAACATTTTCTACATGCTTACAACACTCACCCTGATAGTGTAATACTTTCTCAATTCTCCCATCCATTCAGTGCAAATGGTTATCGATCTTGATCAACTACGCGCTGTCAGATCTGCCTCCCTTCCTCGTAACGTTCAAATTTCTAAACCGCACCAACATCTGGAAACCGTGCTGGCGAGGCTCGTTTGCAAGTATATTTTGTATTTGATATTAATGCCACAATTGTGCCGCAATGCACCTGCTACGAATAGTGAAAAAGGATTTTGGTCAACGCTGTACTGATCCTATGCAAGACATTTCCGACAGATTAACACTGTTCCCTTTATAGACATCACATTCCGCTTATTACTGCCCCCTCGCCGTCTCCAACACTACAGTAAGATGTGCGATGCTCCGTAAAGATGGAAATATTTCCACAAGTCGGTGTGAATTTGCAGTTGATGAAATATAATGATAAAGGGATGTGGAACAAAAATGACCGTCGATTTCGTTCGATGAGGGCAGTCCTCCTCTTCAAGAGAATAGTCTGTCGTTCTTGAGAGTGAGAACTGAAACGAGATCCCGTGTTCGTGACCGTCCGCGATGTCAAAGCTGTACTTGCTGTATTCCAATCGAGGTCTCTGCTCGGTACTGCTGAACGATCAGCCAGCTCCCACGGCTGAGAATCTTCTTCCTAAAACGATAGTTAAGTGTCTGCTGGCTAGGTTTTTGATCGAAATTCGCAAATACACCTGAATGACACCTTACAGAAGTTGTCAGCCAGCGAACTACATTATATCGCACATCATTAGAAGTCATAGTTCACTGCACGAGGCTACTCGGAACTTTTCAGGAACTACAGCCGCCGACGAATCTCGTTCGAGATCATGTATATTTATTTACTCGTACTGTGAACCCTCAACCAATTTTAGAAAAAAGAACTGAGACCAAGGAAATTAAAAAAGAACTGAGATCGAAGAACACTGCAGTATAGTTTTCCGGTCCTCTGAAGAGCGAAACTATTTGGAGAGTGTTAATGGAGATTTTCCTGCGCTAAACATACAACTAAAGCAGCAGAAAAACTTTACGGATATTAACTTGCAAGGGTATCGTATGCAGGTTTAAAACTTGCTCCCTTCTACTAGTCAGATCGTGATCATCTTACCATTAACGCCCCTACACAACGTACTAGAGAAGTCAAGAAAACACTCATACAACACCAACTTAGGCAGTCAAACGGCAATCAGTTCTACGAAAAGAGGGCACAAATAATACGTTGTTATCAGCATCGAGCTGCACGTCGGATTGGTCTGCTGGAACACGCCCCTCAAGAATGTTCTCAATCGTGGCCTGCATCGAGCCGCTCATACGGAGGTCGTCCCAGATGGTGTTGAGATCAACTTGTGGGAACATTTCGCGCACTTGCTCGGCCATCGAGCTCAACTGCGAATTTTCTGATCCAACGAACCTGGCACCAACAACGTTCATTCATCTCATTTTGAAAACAATAGAGCTAATTAGTGATGACAGTTGCTGAAATGTAAGAATTTTTAAAAATCAGATCCTGCTCAACAGAGGCTTTTCACATCATCCAAAAAGACGCCGCTAATTTGATAAGAATGCATGATGAAAAATTGAATCATACACTGCCATTCACAACCCATTCCCCCTTCCCTCAAATTTTTGGAAATTTTTGAGGGGTCACCGTTTTTGGCCCAAATTTTGCAGCTCTCGATTTTTGGATGAAAAGCTTGCGTGCCAGGATTCCTATGCCGAAAAAGGTCGCAAAAATGGCATTTGTTGGCCAGCAAGTGCTAAGAGAACCTGGAATTTTGTGCTTGCAGACGATCTGCTTGGAAATACTTCGATTCATTCAAGTGCTAGTCGGTCTGCCAGCTGTGGGACCACTCCTCGAGAATCGTAAAATTTGAGGACAACTCTCCCCCCTTTCAACTGGCGGGAGGAGGGACGCTCAAGTATGACTCAAATCAAGGACTCCTCATACCATGAGAATCGTTATTACAATCAACCTCAATGATCATGTAATAACTCCCTAAACGCAGTGCCGGTCTATCTCGGGCGAACTTCTCCGCCTTTATTTAGTCCAAGCTATTCACGTTTGCCTCTTTTCTAGGTGATTATCACCTGCTCACCGCTCATACGAAGCTTTCTTTCAATTTAATCAGTGAAAATACTATGACGGACACCTTTCGTTCCTCGGGAAATGACGCGGAATGCCACCATGGGTGAACTCGAATGAAAAAGATGGCAGCCACTCAGCGATCCTGGGGCCATCGAAGTAAAAAAAGTGAGTGACTGGTCCACGTGGTGCATTCGCAAAAGCGTCGTCGTTGAAAGATGACGGTAGCATGAGACGACATGTCGGACAAGAACTATCTTGCTCCAACCAGCCGATCAAACACCTTAAATTCCAACGCATTCAACGAGGCGCGCATTGAAACATCCCAAAACAGAGGCTCGTGATCGATATGTACTAAACACAGCCAATATGCTCCACGAAATTTCTGGACACAGAAACTGTCCAACTCTTAAGGGGATCGGAGGGACGTAAGGAAAAGATGGAAGGAAGGAATCAAACAGCTAGTTTATCGTGACGATTGACCTATTCGGCAGGTTAAACCAATTCCGCATTAGCATTCTTTGTTCATCTATGATCGATTCTAAACGAAAAAAAAGTCAACCAAACAACTCAATTAAATCATTCGACTAAGCGCTAGTAGATATCACCTGAACCGATAACAACGAACATTAAGATTATCAACAGACAACTCAACCGGCCCCTAATTTCTGGACTTAGTTGCGACCTGAGTTTCCGGCTGCAACTATTTTGTAATCTTATTTCCTTTTCTTTTCGATGTTTGTTCCTTTGTTTTGCATCTTCACATTTGATACAATTTTTTCACTTACCCGGATTGGGCTGCAACCTCAGCTCGAAATCGGGCACGCACAAACTTGCGATTACTCCGTCTCAAACAGGATGAGGTAAGCTCATCATATATGCCAGACAACTTGCATGAGTTGAATGCAACTCGGCCAATCGAAGCACGCAACATCTACGTCCCTTTTTACTTGCAGAAAATTTGGATGGGAATGCGACATACATTACGCACCTGACACCCACCTCTCTCTCCTCTCTCACAAGAAATTAACATATCATCGAATGCGGTTGCGCCAGATATTTCTGCACAGAACTCAAATTTTGCTTTTAAGCCGCTCAGCTGAACCTTAAAGGAACTGAAGGGGATTACCACTCGTGAAAATAGTGAGCGCACGGCAAACATCGAGCAGAATCCATTTTCTCCCAGCAAATTGCGCACCAATCCGATAGAGCTTCCAGTTCTTCTTTTGTTGCCTCTCGATAGCTGAAAGTAGCCATCTAACTTCTATACAAGCAGCTCTTCCTACCCAATAAACAAAACGTTACGCTGACTGTCAGCGGTGCACTACCTGACTACGGCATTCGAAAAGTTAAGAAGATATCATGCGACCGGAACTAGATAAATAACGATAAGCGTCCTTTTAGGGCAACTCTCTTCTGTCGGTTTTTATTCTCACGATTAGATCCGTTTCGCGGTGCTCGCTCCCACTAGCTCCGCGCAACATTGTGTGATTCGATAACGACCGAATAAAACTCACTGTGAGATAATATGTGCGCTGATGCGTTGGTGCGTGAGGTGACGTGCGATGCGTGTGCTGAGTGATTTATAAAATGAACGTAGTTGCATTGACAGTGCCACACACGCGATACTAAGCACGATTTGCGAGTACAGCTGAAAACAACCTCGTCAGCATTAAAACAAACAAATCATACTCAATTACTTTCCTCAGCCTCCTTATAAAAAATACCGCATCCGTGTTCATGAAGTTCTTTCGATATTGAAACGGCGTTTTCTTCGGAACAAGGGGGCCTCGGAACCGGATTTATGTTCTCCTAGACGGTGGAGATGAAGCCTAACCAGGCGGTCCCTAATATCAGAGCCAGAGCCACGTAAGCGTGGAGGTCAGAGTGGTGTCCAGATCACCATGAACGCTGGAGCTGAAGCTGTTTTTGGAAGCCAGAAGCCGGATATGCAGCCAGGTCTTCCTAAAGGAAGCTGCAGCCGGTGCCTACTTTCTGTAACCGTCACAGTCGAGACCGCAACCAATATATTATGAAGCCCTGAGCAGAAGCGAGGCTCTCCTAGAAGGCACAGCTGGGGCCAATTAGACGTGGGAGACAGAGGCGCAGCTGGAGTCAAACTTTTTGAAGCCCAAAGCCGCAGCCAGGTCATGCTGACGTTGCAGCCTGTCTCGGATTACCGTAAAAGTCAGAGCCGAAGCTAGCGTAAGCAGAAGCTGGGACAAAATCAAAAGACAGTTTAACGCGAATGTTGGAATCTGAGCTAGGTCGTGTCGGCGGGTGAAGCCGGAGCCACATTACCATAAAAGCCTAAACCCAGCTGTCGTAAAAGCTGGAGCTGGAGTATGGTGCCCCCCACAACTGGAGCATATCTACTTCGCACATCGAAGCTGCGATTTCCATTCTCTCCAGAGTTCGCAGCGATACCAAAGCAACTTGCTGGAGCCATCGCATAGCACCTGACCACTTCCAGTGGACTGACTCTTTATCAAATGCCATGAAACGCATGGAACTCATCCGATTCGGCTCCGCTTAACAGCTTTTGCTTTCCTTTCTTATAACATGAAATCTGTTACAGTTATGGCTCAATAAATTTGCTTCGACGAGTGCACCTTCACCCCGCCACCCCGCCTAAAAATTGAAGATGTTATAACTCGCGAACCAATGGTGGTAGAAAAAAATACAGCATATCTGAACGTTTCCGCGCAAGACGCTTCCTACGCCAAAAATGGTGAGACGTGCTCACCAACGGCATAGTTTTCTGGATAGTGACAATAAAAGAGTTCTGATGGCAAGGCAAACCGAGAAAAGTTTAGGCGAGGCGGACAAAGCAAGCCTAAAATTTTGAAGGTGAGAACGTTCCGCCTAAGCTGACGCTTTCCAAATCTATCAGCTGTTACTGATCGAGTGTTGTAAACACTTGATCAGTGACATTTTGTCGGGTGCAGCGATTTTGTCGGCGAATGGAAGCTGGTTATCACAATTACCCACAAATGTTGTGGAAGCTGAGCGACTATTGAACGCGACTGCTAACAGCAGTTTTTAATAGCTGAAGACCACCATGCCCAGCCAACGTCGGCGAATGGAAGCTGTTTAGGGCCAAAGGTAGCCTAATTCAACAAGCAGAGGCCGCTACATCGGCCAGGACAGATAAATAAACATATGGAGTTTACAGAAAGTGGTTCTCGTCGTAGTCGTCGACTATCATCTAAATTTCATTTTTTTCCTGCCGCCAGTTGCAACTGCTCAGCTGCTGCGCATCACTCCCCTCCTCCTTTCTCTGGGACGGCTCCGATATGAGGAAGTTAGCCATGCCTAAACTAATGCTCCTTCCTCGCTCCCTTTAAGGGACACGATAGAACGCGCGTTGGGATGAGTTTGGCTTGGTATATGCATTCATACTTGTCAAGCGGCTCGCTCATTGCACCGTTTTTTAAAGATAAATGTGCAATCTAAAAAAAAAGTGCTCATTGAGCTCATTGATGATTTGAGCCTAGTGTGAACGATAACAGTTCATGCCGAGCAGCATCAAACATTGTGATGCCCTCGTTCGGTAGACCGTTTATAAGAAGTTCACGAGGAATCAAAACACATGGGACGTTTCTATAGTTGTGTCCAAAACTCAAATGGATTTTCTTCTCAGCACGTTTAGCGATGCATCCCGCAATGAAGATCAAACAATCTTAATACATTATCTTTTTGGGCGATATATTCATCTGCTGCATGGTCCCTACGAGACTCGCATTTGTTCACTTCCATCACGACCGCCTCTTCGAGCTTTTTTTTTTGATAAACAGACGGGCCGTAAAATACACAGCACACTCTTTCCCTCATGGAAAGAGAGAGGGGGAACACGCAGAAAACGCTATGTTTCCGCATAGTGCTTCTGGGAATTCGGAATGCCCGCAAAAAGCACTCGAAAAAATCAGAAAACCATGAAGTATAACTTGGGCAAAAAAAAGTTAATAATTCGGCGAGCTGGGAGATGATAATAGTAACGCAGAAGAAATGTGAAGGCTTAGAATGTCACAGGAAAATGGCCAATTTCGAAGGCTTGCCATTTAGCAGAATGTAATAACGCAAGATCAGCATACAAAACAGCAAACGAAACAGACCAGCATGTGTGCGTAATGAAGAAATTCCACGCAGTCAATCAGCACATCGTAAGCCAAATCCAAATAGTAAGAAACGAGTACTGATGTTCGCCGAGAAAGAAGGCCATCTATGCGCTGGGAGAGCAGTGCTGACTTGCAAGTTATGTATGCACCCCGAAACACTAACTTCGAGATCTAAACAAACTCAGTTAAACCGCGTTTTGAATATGGCGCTTTTGGACAGCCTGAACACCATATATGACCTCAGTTACGAATGAGATGCTCAACAACGGCACCACTTCAGAAATCCGTTCGTGTACCATTAGTGCTTTGAACGCTATGGCTATTTGTCCAAAGGCGTCTAACAAAAAATTTTCAACAATGAGCCAAATTCCTGCCAACTTGAACCGAACTGTTTTGAATTTCAGTGCGTCGATGCAAAACAACTTTTGCTCGTTTAGCCAAGAAGCTTCCCCTTGATCCATCTAGGAAATCTCTCAATAAAAATGTCAGCAATATGACAAAAAGCTACTAGCTTTCAAATAATTTTTAAATGGAATCGAGACACACATTAGTGTTCTGCGAGACCGTTTTAGTCGACCGGGCCCTGTCAGCGAACGAATTTTCTATCTCGGCCCGGCTCGGCTGAACCGCTTCTCACCCTTCGCTTGCTCGCCAACTATTTGATGCGAATCTTGTTCTCGACCAAAGTGCTCCACTACGAAATCCTTGACCAATTACTCTCTGATGAGCAGCTCCTTGATAGAGAACTGCTTCTTTACTCCATATTTCCCTACGGAGATCACGCCGAGGAATCCTTCGAGAACAATTCCTCAACACTTTATTTTTTGTCGAAGAAAATCCCTAACCAAATAAAACGTTCTCCGAAACAATCGCCCATCTCAGTTGACAACCCTGGAGGATACTGAAAAACCGACCCCTATACTAGCCGCATAGCAAATAACTACAATAACTTTTAGAAGTGAGAATGAACTAACATCCGCAAACATGAAGAGGCAATAGCTGAGCGGCAGAAAGGTGAATAAAAAGAACGTAAAGAACATCAGCGTGCTCGCCGAGCACAGTGAGATAACTCCAACTGCGAGAACACGAAATCGAAGGGAACACGAAGGCAGAGAAGCAGAAAACTGCAAACTTCAGGCTAAATGGTAATAATATTGCACTGTCGCAAGTGGTATCAAGCTCCATACTTTGTGTCGTTGCCTACATGGCTCAGTTACCATCCCACAGTAACGCAATTTTCCCCCTAAGCGCATCGTTCGTCTGTCGTACCCACCGCAGTTGTCATTTTCGAAAACGAACGAAACAGTGAATAAGATCTCACAAAAATAAACAACATAAACAACAATACTCGCTACCTCTGACAAACATCAAATCATTCCACGTATCCTTAAGAGAAAATTCGCCTCACAAATTTGATAAATGACATAATGCGAGGATGCATGATGCATTTTTCGTTAAGATTATCATATAGTACAATATAACGCAGATGTACAACCAGTTTTATTTTAACGAACACTTCGTTGCAAAAAATACGCAAAGCTCAGTATCCCGCATAACTGTCAGCATACTGAAGCCGACATCTCTTTTTGGAGACATGTACGCGTTAATTCTTTAAGAAAAAGCCCAAGCATATCCTGTCTGAACGAAAATCTAGTAAAATCGTTCGATAGAAGGAGCACTGAAAATGAAAATAAACTGACGTATTTGATTTTCTGAATGGCAATGAGCTGAAGAATTGTGAAAACGGTGAGAACGGCAAACCAAACGATCCAGGCGACCAATTCCTCGACGGCCGTACTATTTAGCACACCGAAGAGAAAAAGCACCTTGTACAGAAGCAAACTGCACAGCCGATCGCGCAACATCGCACACTCCTCAAATCATCCAGACGTCACTTATGTCGAGACCATGCGATATGCGATGGCTGCAGCAAACTGCACAGCCGATCGCGCAACATCGCACACTCCTCAAATCATCCAGACGTCACTTATGTCGAGACCATGCGATATGCGATGGCTGCAGCAAACTGCACAGCCGATCGCGCAACATCGCACACTCCTCAAATCATCCAGACGTCACTTATGTCGAGACCATGCGATATGCGATGGCTGCAGCAAACTGCACAGCCGATCGCGCAACATCGCACACTCCTCAAATCATCCAGACGTCACTTATGTCGAGACCATGCGATATGCGATGGCTGCAGCAAACTGCACAGCCGATCGCGCAACATCGCACACTCCTCAAATCATCCAGACGTCACTTATGTCGAGACCATGCGATATGCGATGGCTGCATAAACGAACGCGCCATCCTCGTATTTTCCGTTTTGCGCTTTAGTTTTCTTCTCTCGAGCTGTTTCTTTTCTGTTCCCGAATAGTCTTTACTTCACTATCCGCTTTTTCTTCTAGTATTTCCGCATACCAGTAGTATTAGCGAAATTTCTGCATGCACATCTTGCGTTTTACAAATATTTTTGTACTCAATCAGCAGCAGATCCTTTCTTTTCTCTTGCGGCCAGCTTAGAAGTGAGGGGAATCATGATGTCCCGACCCCGACCTTCGACGGCGCAGCTGTATATGAGACAACCATCTCCACAACCTCCTTTCCTCCCCCACTGGGCGGTGGTAATAACAAGTGATAGCTCAATTTCGACCTGAAATCACGACTCACCCGAGAAAAAAATGAAAATTGATGTGAATGTGATGAGAAAACGAGGCCGAGGAAAAGTCCGAGAATCAAGAAGGGAGGAGGGGGAAGTGTGATGGAAAGCTGGCAAGTTCATTTATGGTTTGAAGCCGCCAAGCACACAACTTCTATTTGGCTCTGTCACGATGAACCAATTGCGATTTTTCCAGCCCACTTTTATTGTTATTAAAAACCTGCGAACTGTCAGTCACTGATGTGTTTAACAGCATAAATCCCGTGCAGTTCCTCGTACGGAAAGAAACTATCAAAAAGGAAAACAGCAGTAAGTGCATAAACAAACAGTCAAATTCTTAAAAATTCATCATACTCACTCGATATTAGACACATCCACAACAGTATCCAAATTCGTTTAACTAATTAAATGAACAACTCAGCAAGTAACGTAGGCGAATGAGTCAGTGACTACAGGTACTGTTAATGCCTAAATGCTATAAGAGTGGGTACAAAATAAATAAAACGGTAAATGCACAACGAACCTGCACTGTGAGATCACCAAAGGTGAGGTACAGAAGAATTTTGCCGCTTATAGCCGTTAGAGAGCAAACTGCGTTGATCGAAACCTAAAAAACATGCCCGTTACGGTAGGCAACAATGTCACTGTCATCAAATCATTACCATTAACTGAATAAACATGGCACAGCGTTCATCACCTACAGTACAATAGTTGCTGAAGTAAATAATATGTGAAGAAAAAAAACCTGCTGGTGGGTGAACAAATTGCTGCTCCATTATGGCATATGAATAACATATGATGGTACGAAACTGCAAAAGATATGAAAGCTACTACTTAAGATAACAACCTCGACAGACAAAGGAGTGAAGGAGTGAGACCGGCAGAGAGATAGAGAGAGACAGAGGGAGAGAGGGAAAAAGAGAGAGAAAGAGAGAGAGAAAGATGAAGAGAAAGAGAAAGAGAAAGAGAAAGAGAAAGAGAAAGAGAAAGAGAAAGAGAAAGAGAAAGAGAAAGAGAAAGAGAAAGAGAAGAAAGACATCTGTCTGGGAGAAATTCAGCGAAGAGGAGAAGACGGTAATGGAGCAAGTAACGGGAGATGCCCGAACCTGAAAAAGGCTCTGAAATGCCGCATCATATTAGCAACTGACTCACTGTGAACGATTCCACTGTCTATAAAGACAAACAGATTCTAGAAAGCCACACACTCGCGATGCCACATATAACATAACATTGTGTTAAACCAACCTCACGCAACGCATTGTTTAATCACGCATAATGCAAACTCCACGGTGCAAATCAAAAAAAAAAGCAACTGATAAATCAAAAAGATGGGAAAAGAAACAAAAAAACAGATATCAGTTCCAACAATAAGTCCTTACCCATATTGAAGTCGGATTCAAGAATGAATAATAAACTTGTCGGAATACGACAGAGGAAGCCAAAAAATCGCCAACTGCCGAGAAACGCTCAGGAATGACGCTGTGGATACGAACGGCGACCATGTCGTTTAGCTGAGAACAATTACACTTATCAAAAAGACCAACATTCGAGCTCACCGAACTAATCTCAGAAAGCTAAACTGTCTTAATCTGCAAGTTTAGGCTGAAGAGTCGAAGTTCTCTAGCAAAGCTTAGACACAGCCGTGTCAAATATCATGTTAAATAAACATATACTTGTGGTAAAAGACAAATCACAGCTTCGTTCAACCGCTCCAGTCACGCTTAGCACTTTCTTTGTTTTATATACGAGGCGCATGCAAGTCGACTGTCGAATAAAAGCTTCATATGTAGAGCTCTACATCCATTTCTGTGGTGACTTTGATGCGCAAGGCGATCCAACTCTTTTTTTGACAAATGGCTCTCAGTTTATTATGAACTGACTGGGAATGGTCTGCCCTTTACTTATAAATCAAGAAAATCGAGGTTTTTAGTATGCGCGAAATTTGCTTTAAGTCTGCCCCATTCCCTTTTTCGAGAAGCACATAACTATAACTATATTGACTTCGCGAAAAACCAGTGGACAGATCAAATCAATATTCGATGTTTCAGCTGTCCGTTACTTGAGCACCCTGAGATTCTGCATAACTGTCGCACCACATTAAAGAAGCACATTAGTGTCTGAACTCTGAGCACCACGTGCATATCCTCATTCAACCAATTTTTTTTTTTAAATTTGAGCGAGTAAAACGAACAATCGAATCTCTACACACTGTGTGCAAGAACCCCCCCCCCCCAACCTACTTCGTTATCGTGGAACAAATCGGCCATATAGTAGGCACTTCCAAAGGTGAGCAGAACACTTAACATAATGTAGCTGTTCAGCGTTGGCACCGGTATCTGTCGAACGAAACTGTTTAAACCCCCCAACGGATCGAATATTATCTGCGGCATCTCTTTCGTTTCAGTGTTAGCTCGCAGTGACCTCTGCAAAACAAGATCTTCGTGGAACAGCTCTCTGCTGAAAAATGCGGAAACGATAAGAACCCCGGGTTAGAGCAATAAATGCCGACGGGCACAGGTGGAGTGTGGAAATGATTACCAACAGCTTGTCATGGGAACTTTTTATTCTAGTCAGCGCAACGTTCACCGTGCACCATCTACATCACATGCGCCACTCATAAAAATTCACAACTCACCTTTGCCAGTGGTGCAATGTTTACAAACTGTAATTACGACTAATTCAATCACCTGTCACAACGTTCACAAAAGAACTATAACCGGCCAGTGCTGCCTGCACGTGACCTGTGTCATTTCGCATTGTCCACCACTGAATTTCATCCAATTCCTAACAACAGTAGCTGGCACAATCTGTCATACGTTGGAACTTCATCAGTAAAACGTACTAGATCTGTTAACATGGCTATACCAGCTGTGCAATATGCGTGGATGTATATTTACCACCTGCACATCTCCCACCTATGACTTCTACTTAAGTCGTACCACTGTGCCTGACCACCGCTTATGCAGTATTCACCAGTGACGTACGCCTGATTTGCACTATCTGTACCCCAACAGTATCAAGTCCATACTTTTCGCCAATGACTTGTACCTGGCTTACACTTTTCGCATACATGTTATACCCAAGGGCGTCAGAAGATGGAAGGAACGGAAGAGGAGTTCGAATTTGAATCTCATATGGGCATTCCAGTACAGTTCGATGCGTAAAATTTTAATGTGATAGCTGGGCCTTATGCAGTTTGTTGCAATACACCTTGCGTAATGGCTGAAAAACCAGTCCATCCCTAGGTGACAACAAGAGAGCCTCCAACCAACCTGAAAATTAAACATGCGGATGCGGATGACACAATCGCAAATTAATTTGTAGTCTGGACCACCATCAATCACTTCAATGCGCGTGGCAATAGCCACTACATAAGGGCCTTGGCGGCCAGCGGTGGCAATTTTCAGGACTTTTGAGCAGCGACTTCCTACCTGCAGTTGACAAACACTACTGCAAATAAATTTTTTGGAAAACTTTCAAAACAAGCTGCCCAGAAACGTTCACTTCTCGGCGCTTTTAGCATTTGCGGATAGTAAAAAAGCTTCCCGGATTACCTTCACATTTCGTGGCTTTCTCGGCGCAAAAATTCTGATCCGTAAATTTCCGTTCCAAAAATGATCTGCAAAATTTGTTTCGTGGTCAGAAAATTTGCCCGAAAACAGTGACTGGAAACAGGATACGGAACTGGGGGAATGCGTGTAATGCGTGTGCCGAGGAGTGCCTATGTGATGTAATTCGTCTTCCCCCAC
>JPKZ01002217.1:70071-86380 GCA_000803305.1 Toxocara canis
GGTGATAAATATGCACTACCAACGACTGAATATTTCAGGTAAAGGCAGCACAGGCTAGGCAAAGGTCAGTTATGAAAACTGTATTAAAGGTAGGTGCCACTAGTGGTTATTACATATTTGTAAAGTGAACGTTGCACTAGTAGCAAAGGTGATGGGCGAATGCTACGTGCGCAGTACAGGTGCCGTACAAGTAATACATATTCGGTAGATGTCGTAACAACTAAAACAGAACGTTCGTTCGGTGTTTTCACACCCGAGCTTGCCGATCCGGGGCTGGCGTTTCGACACTCTTCTTGCATGGATTCGTACACCCGTGCTTTGCACCTTCCCACAATTCCCTCCGCGGCACAACAACCATGCATATTAAAAGCAGCATTTGTTGTGCAGTTTTTAACGACACGGCCCAACAGCGATGTGCCGCAGCAGCTACGAAGTCTAGTTGGCTAACTTGAGCAATGACTGTTGAGAGAATGAACGCTTTCATCAAACTGAAAGACGTGAAAATTGTTTTGAAAAGATTACTCTAAATAGACCTAACTAAAAGAGCGTTCACAAAGACGTTCAGACTGCGCTCAATGACCATCCATGACAAGCGCACCACGTCCACATAAACGAATTGCAACCTAACCAACTAGAACGAGCACAATGCACACTTTCTTTAAGATCCCAAGGCTATTCTTAGTTGCGTATCATCGTAGAATGGAGCGGCTGGTGTTGTTACACTATACTACATTGCAAAAAGAAAAGCTTTGGGAGCCATAATTCTAAATTTCGGTATTGTTGCAGCACAAGACCAACTGTGCGCGGCTCTTGTCTGTCGGCTGTTGCGACACGGATTGGAGTGATGGCGGTCCAAACTACAAATCGATTTGCAGTTGAGCCATCCGCGTCCGCATGCTTGTTTTTCAGGTCGGTTTGAGGCTCTGTTGTTGCCACGCTAGGGGATGAATAGGTTTTTCAGCCATTACGCAAGGCGTATTGCAACAAACACCGTGTAAAGCACACCTGTGAGATTGAGATGTTACGCAGCCAACTTTACCTTTCCTGTACCGACATAGTGGTAGTTGAAGAACACATCTGAGATTTTCGAGGCAGAAGCACTCAACATCATGGCAACTTGATATATTCCCTGAGAAATGTTTTGTCCAGCATTTAAATTTCTCGACTGAATGCCGTCTGCATTTATGTGGTTTCGATCTCCCTGCAAAGGAAGTAATGAGGGATCTAGGTGTTTATGTGAGTTCCGACCTTAATTGGCATAATCACTGTGTTGAAGTTTCGCGGAGAGCTGCTTAAGTAGCGAACTACATTCTGCGCGCTGTGCAATACAGTAGCGTTGAAAGTTATCGGAAAGCCTTCGTTGCTTACTGTCGCCCCAACTTAGAATATTGTACTCAGGTTTGGTCTCCGTCTGTGAAAAGGGATATCGAAATGATTGAAAGAGTCCAACGACACTTTACTAAGATGGCTTTTAGGAAAGCTTTTCGTGGACCGTTCCAGCCCAATTATGAGCAGCGACTTCGCATTTTTGATTTGAAACCTCTATGGTACCGAAGAACTCAGTTCGATCTACATTTATGTTTTAAGATTGTTAAAGGTTTTTCAGGAATTCCGTTCAAGAGCATTCTTTCTTTTACAAAGTTTGCATCACGCTCGAGGTTTCACCCTCTGCAAATCGAAAGGAAGACAACGAGTCGAACTGATGTGCTCAACTCTTTCGCTTTTCGTGTTGTACCTATCTGGAACTCCTTGCCATGTGATGTCGTTATGGCTGGTAATTTGTCTTGTTTTAAGCGACGCTTGGAGCAGTGTGATCTAACGACAATACCTGCTGCTTGCTGGCTGTAATTCATTATCGACTGTTATTACGCATTCCTACATGTCCATTGCTTATGATCTCTTGTTTTTCTTACTCTCATCAATGTCTATGGGTATTTAAACGCATGGTTAATTGCATTGTTTATACTTATGAATATATTATAGCTTTCGTGTATACTTTTTTTTCTGGAGGCGTTGTTACATGCTTTCTTTATTGTAAATAAAGATTCTCTCTCTCTATCCCATCTGTTGCCGGGGCCATCTCCTCAGACTCCTCCTACTCCTCCTACTCCTCCTACTAAGTGAAATTTCTCAGCAGAGGCCCCAATACTTTCGATTGTATTTATACCTCAGAGGCCTTCTTACTTTTCACTTTGGTCTTAGCTCTCGTTCGAGTTATTCTTCAACTTGTGCCAAGAGTATCTATACTTTTATGCTGTGCGTCGTACTACACCATGATGAAATGGAGTATTTGTACCAACTGGAAATTCGGAGTGCAGCATGGGACGGCGCATTCGCGTTTTTTGCAAAGTCCAGAAGGTGCGATGCATTCTGTACTTATCGGAGAAGACAGTACAGTATTTCTACTAAAAAATGACACAAATGATATTACTGCCTCTCAGGCGAACTTAATTTACTCAGACCCTTTTCATATTCCCTTAACTGCATTCTACGCACCCGTTCACCTCGTAGACCTCGTTCTTGATCTACCTATCAGATCGATCACTCTCTTGCTAGTCAAAAATCCGAGAGAATATTTAGTTCGGACCACTAATGGGAATACCCACCCCCGCTGCTTCCTCAGTTTTCGACATTTTTTGCTGATCGTTATTTCCTGATCAAAAGTAACGCACTACTTGTTTCTGAGAGGAATTTTGCAGCTCAGATTTGGCCAGAATTTGGGAAGCACGTCCCAGAAGCCTTAAGTAACGTCAGCATTTCGTAAATAACGACTTTCAAGTTATTCCTTTACATGTGGATGTGTTCAAAATAACGAACGGCTGGAAAGTTTTCATTTCTGAGGCGTCCACCTCCAGTCTTTTAAAAATTTTCGGTTTTTCTCCCTGCTTGTTCACAAAAAGTTGACTTCTTTCCAATATTCCTTCACCTGAAAAATGAAATGATGAAGATCGCGGATCAATCCCTCATCCACCCTCTCCCTTTCCACCACTTCTTCCATCCTCCTCCGCTTCCATGATGAGGTCAGCGTCGGGGCGGAGGTGCAATGTGCGGGGGGAAGGGTGAAGGAAAGCGTCAAAAGACGTCCTCAGCAGTAAATCAGGCGCACAGCATTCGATCAGCTGTCAACGCACGTGCATGTTGCTGCGCGAAGCGATTAGCGCCTGCTTGCGGTCAACGTTCATGCGTGATGCGCGTTTCGTCTGAAACGAACAGCGGTGTTGTACTACCAGCCAAATGATACATTTATTGCACGTGAAAGTGTTTCGCTTTTTCAATGATACCAGCGACGATACATGATATATCATGCTGAACAGACGATCTCCTACGACGGAAATAGTGCCAAAAAAATTTCCACTTTAACCAAAGTCGGGTCGACGTGAAATATCCGCAACGCAAATGTCCCATCCCCAAAATTTCGTCAATGCGACAAAAAGCGCACTTCCGCAGCTGTGCGAATTCACTGGTTTCTTTTACGGCCTACACCTCGTCATTTTATGCCCGACACCTGTCACCTTATGCAAACTTTACCTATTCCTCCGAATAAGATTATAAAATTTAACATCCTTTTTACGTCATACGAACGAATATATAGACGAGTTATAATTGAAGATCATAAAAGACGTCATTCCCATTTCAAGCTCTCTATTAAAAATCCTTACAATATGAATGGTATTCGCCGCTACAGTTCCTGTCGAAATTAGGAGTAAGAACTGGTTAGCAGGAATATGCGTTAACACCAACACTGAACATATTATGTACTTGTGGGCAAAAAAATGGAATTTTCAAGAAATGCCAATGAAACTCACTTGAAAAATATTTTTCCGAATTCTTCGTTGGAAAAAAAAAAAAAGGAAAAAACACTCAACAACTACCTCCACTTTGCTCACCTCACCCAGTTCCTTTTGATATGCCAGTAAATGCTAGGTTGAATGAGCCTATTGAGGCGACGTAGTTGCGATAGTTTATTGGATTGCGGACCGGACTGATTGTGAATGTGCAAAGCAGCATTGACCTTTCGTATCGGCTGTTTTGCTCTTTCCTCGCAGTTCACCAAAGTCTCTCAAAAAGTCCGTCGGTAAATCGATTTCAATAATTTTCAACAAACACGCATTAAATTAGGTTCATAGCAACTTTTTGACATGCGTAGCAAATTCTTCTTTTTTTTTTTTTCATAACATGTCTTACATACGCACGGTAAATCTACGCTTATAAACCTTCGTCGATGTAAGTCGTCGTTGATTATACCTCACTCAATTATAATTCATGCGCATTGATACTTTATCAAAATCTAAGACTAAAAACAAGTTATGAATGCAAAATTTGCTGCTGCCATATATGAAATTCGTCCAAAACAATAATCTTATTAATAAAACACGGTGAAGTGTTCACATATTTATTCGCCTTAAAAAAAGCTTTGCCATAGATCATATTTTTCCACTAAAAAAAAAAAATTGTGAAAACTATATTTCTTCTCGTTCATAAGTTCTATTCGTTTATTCGGTCCCACAAAAAACTAGGCAGCCAGTAAGTCTTTGCTCTTATAATTGGAGTTTTACGATACACCTACTACTTGTATAAATGCAAAAAGGGAACTGCGGATTATAGGTTCCTCGAAATTTGGAGATGTTGTTTTGCTAGGTAAGGCGGCGTTAATCGAGTTTTTTTTTTTGCTGATATAGATATGAGTAACTTCTTTTCGGTTAAAGTCTCTAGTTTCATTTTCCGTTGGTTACATAAACACATTTTATGAGCTGTGGAGAAATTGATTTCGGTGGCATTTGCATTACGATTAATTCACTGCGTTTCATACTGCAACTAACATAGCAGAGTAAATTTGGATGTATCACAAAGAAGTCACAAAATGCACTTTAAAAGAGACGAAATAAAATAAACATTTTTTAAAAAAATATTCACGAACTCCTATTTCGAGAACCGTAGCTTTTTTGAAATGGCACTGAATTTTGCAGCGAAAATAATTCAAGGAGAGACCGAGCTTGAGGAGAATTTGAATGAAGTGAAGTGTTCAAAGGAGGGACTGAATTTGAGAGAAGGGCGCTGCATTCAAGGGTGGAGGGGGGAGGGGTGATACGCGAATTCTCGTCTCCAGAAGGGAACGAGAGGGCTGACTGAGTCGGCTGAGTTCGAGATTATAAGATTTAAATGTTTCTTGTTCATTTCGGCATGAACTCTTTTCAAAGCAAACGTAAGAGGAACGAAGAAACTTGTCTGAGTCAGTTTGATCCGAAGGTGTGGACGAAGAGTGAAAAATACAAGCAAAGACATCCACCAGCCATCGTTACCTCGTTTAAGCACCCACAGTTACTCCTAACAGTGCGCATTTCTCATGCTGGTCCAGTTCGATCTGCTTCAAAGTCTAGACTTGTCAAATGCACGTACTCATATGGCATTCACAACCAGCTGAAAAAGTGCTGCCAGCCTATACATCAGAGTCGGATAAAAATTTCAACAAGCACTACGCAAACCCACTATGATCAATAAAACAGTGAATCGAACGATCACGTTTATTTTGGCTGGTCGCCGTTCGGTTTCTTAATCGGATCACAGTGATTAACAATGGCTAAACGTCTTATATGGAGCAACAATTATTTGTCGACTCTTCAACTGATAGAGCTATGGTTTTTCTTCCCTGTAAGCTATTGTTACTGCACAACTTTTTTCGCCTTGCACGCGGTGTTTGTTCTCGTAAGCCTGCTTGCTGAATGCTTCTTCGATTAGCTTAAAACGCCTCTTCTACGAGGACAGAAGTTTTCGCGTCCATTTGAATTCTCCATGTTGTGTTTTTGGAACGCCTCTGTGCAAGCACGTTTCGCTCACGTATAACGGACCACTGCCGTTTGAACGCTACAAATTTTCGAAAAGATGCCATCATATGTGACGCATTCAATGGTATGAAGACGATATCTTAACAAATGTCATTTCAGTTTTATTGGTTTCCTCGGTCGACGTGCTTAAGACCACAATTTATTTGGCTACGCTACAGTTGAGTATTACCATAGGTGCTTCCATACGGACTCATAGTGAGCGCCGAAAAAAGTACATTTTTTTTTTTTACTGCCCTTAACATTTAATGATGATGATCATCACGTGAATCCCATAGAGGCTATCCAAAAGTGTACGTCATGGTTGTTGTCAATTTGAACAACCGTAGTATCGTTCTTTCGTCATCGATTCTCCTCCCGCAGGAAGTGAGTCGCAGACAGCTTATGTGACTCGTTAGGCGTTTTTCAGCAAAGCGAAATGTCACATTTCTTAGCGATGATGTAAATGCCGGCATCTGTTTCATCCAATAACAGCGTACTCCAACCACTGGCCTTTCGTCTGAAACACCTGTTTAACTCTATGGCATATTTGTGGGCGCGGTTTTCAACATAGTTTTCTTGGGCCAAAAAATGTTTCTGAAACATTTGTGCGTTAATATTTAGTGAAGTCAATCTTGAAGGGACTTTGGAGATGACGTTTTGCTATCATAAAAACATCTCCTNGTGTTCATCCCAAACTGGATAAGCTGTGAACAAAATTCCTCAAATTTTGGTCTTTTTCCGTTAAATTTTATTTTTTTTTGGTGGGAGTTTTAGGAAGTAGCTGTATTTAATACCATTCACTAGTGAATATGAAAAACAATTACCTAAAAATTTTGATCTTCTGGAATACCTTCTTATTTCGTAAAACGTACTGCTGATATTATAGCTGTCCCATTGAGTTTAATTTATGGAAGAAGTATTTCCTGTTGCTCATTCCCCTCCTCTTGGAAGACCGCTTTTACCCCCTTGATAAAGCAGGCCCCACCTACCTGCGTTGAGAACTACCGCCCGATTAGTCTGACGTCCTCAGTTTGCAAGGTAATGGAGATTATTGTGAAGGATAACTTACTTCAGCACCTCCTGAAAAACAATCTACTTAACCCATGCCAGTATGGCTTTTTACCAAGTCGATCAACTATTTCCCAAATAGTAATCTACATGTATGACTGGATTAGTGCACTTGATGAGAAAATCCAAACCGATGTAGTATATATTGACTTTGCTAATCGACGTCGTCCGCTACGGTAAGCTTCTGCACAAGCTAGAGGCTTACGGTATTTGTGGTTCACTGTTAAAGTGGTTAAGAAGCTTTCTGATAAATCGTTCTTCACCGTAAAGGTAGGGGATTCCCTTTCCGCCTGTCGCCATCAAGTCAGCGGCATCCCTCAGGGAAGCGTGCTTGATCCATTGTTGTTCTTATTGTACATAAACGATGTGTCCGATAATTTGTCTAGCGCTTGCAAATTGTTCGCAGACGATCTAAAAATATATTGCCTTTTGCAAAACCCTGCTACTGATTTTCACATTTTGCAAAACGATCTCAATGTCTTCAGCGCTTGGTCTAAATCATGGTAACTTGACATTTCGTACAAGAAATGCCGAGTTCTCCATGTTAATTTCCATCATGAGTGCCTCCTACGATTGGATCACAAAGTTTTATCATCTACGGATGATGGGATCCGCGATATCGGAGTCAAGATTTGTCCTAATTTGCACTGGAAATTTCACTGCACTGAAGTAGCTACGAAAGTGCTAAAGGTGGCTAACTGTTTCCTACATGCATTGCAATACAGATGAATTGAACATTATCGTAAAGCGTATATTGTATACTGCCGTCCCATACTAGAATACTGTACGCAAGCATGGTCATCATACTTCATCAATGATATAAAAATTGTTGAGTAAGTGCAAGGATATTATACTCGTATGGCATTTCGTAAATTGTTCATGGGGCCATATACACCTGATTATAGGGCCAGGTTGAGGGCCAGGTCGAACATCTGCAGTACCACCGACTTAAATTTGACCTAGCTCTGTGTTTCAAAATTGTTCAGAGGTTTCTCTGATATACCCCTAAACAGTTTATTTGCAATTCTTAATCAGCGTAAGCGTAGACCCCATTGTTTTCAATTAGCACGCAAAACCTGTTCTGTGAAGAGTGTCTTCTACTGCTTCCAGTTCAGAGCAGTTCGTGTTTGGAATAAACTTCCCAGTAGAATCGCTGAGGCGCAGAATCTTTCCGTGTTCATGAATCGCCTCGACTCACTTGATCTCAGAACAACTGCTCCTTTAACTTATTGAGTCAAATCTCATACTCATACGCTTCGTTTACTTTATTATGCTGAATGATTTTCCTTTTCTATGTACACATGTGCAACTCACTTACTTGCTATTCCTTGCTTACTACATGCGTTTCTTTCCTGTACATGTGTGAAATTCATCTACACATGTGCTTGTATAACTGCATTTATGTCGGCACCGTTTGTTATAAATCTTACTGCTGCGTGCAGTTTTCTTCATTCATATGAATAAAGACTCCTAAACTATCAGACTTTTGATCGACAATCTTGTAGAGCTTCTTCGATCGGGGAATGTAGAAACGTTGGAGCTGGGAGTGACAGAACTGGAGTAAGTGATGAAAACAGCAAGCTCGGAACAACAAGTCGTTTATACTCAGCATCACTTGCTTATATACAGTGCGCATCAAAGAGGGGGGATTGTTTATCACAAGGGTGGATGTCGGTCGGTCCTTTGAACGAGGGGCGGATCATCGGTTGGTCTTTTGAATGTGAGTGACAGCGATTTGTAGGAGTTTCATGTGTTGGGGTTTGTTTACATCTTCGGCTCCAGCTTTGGACATGTGCCATATGTAGCTGTGAATGGGGTATTTGTGTATATCTTCGGCTCCAGCTTTGAACATGTGCCGTATGTAGCTGTGAATGGGGTATTTGTGTATATCTTCGGCTCCAGCTTTGAACATGTGCCATATGTAGCTGCGAATGGGGTATTTGTGTATATCTTCGGCTGCAACAGTGAACTCTTTGTTCGCATCTCTCGGTTCTTCCTATTTTTATTTGGTTTTGCATTTGCACTCAATGGATGAGTGCAACAAATCTTCCTCGCTCATTGTGTTGCCAAAGCGAAAGGACGGTTGTTCCCCTGCCTTCCCCTCGTCCCCGGACGCTATCTCTGCAGGCTGTTCAACGATGTTTGATAATACGATGGCAGCTTTTAGGAATTGCGAAATTGTGTTTTGACATTAGGTGGAGGGAAGCGAAAGGGCGGTAGCGCTTGTTTGGATGCGTTTCTCGGCAGGCAGCATCACGACATAACATGTTCGATGATGACGTAAGCGGCAGTAGCAACCGACGAAACACGTAAACGCTTTAGCGCAGAGTCGTCTCTGGGCGATGACGTCAGGAAGAAGCAATCTGCATCTGGTCGCAGCTGCACGACCCAACCACAACCCGTTGCCGTTAGTCAATCGGCCTGCGGTAGGCCAGCAAGCAATAAGCGCGGCTTCACCTCACGATAAGCCACGCCCTCGGCCGATCGCCTTAGCGCGTGTGCGCGCTGTTGGGGCCGCTATAAAGGCGTGCGCGGGTGCTCAAACCACCACAACCGCATTTCCATTTGGGTAGACGCAATAAAGTCGGTCATCAACTAGCTGGAAATCGCGGCTACTTGCTCAGTAGCGCCGATTGTGCATCACTTTCTCGCCTCGTTCTCATCTACACCGTCGTTTCGAAGCAATCAATTCCTCTTGCACACATCAAGTGAGTGGTATCACTTTTCCGTGTGTTCATCATGTTAATTGCTAGAGCGACTATGCTTGTGCATTTACGCAACCTTTTCTTGGAAAACCAGACCATGCTGCATGCTATTTCCCATAGCACTAACACCTATCCAGTAGATATGTTGTCATTATGGGGAATTAACTATGCTCTGAGCTCGAACCTGAATACGCTGCAACGGAAAACAAAGTCGTACGATGAACCGTACGATCTCAGCTACGCTTCAGATATCGCCTCAGAAGTATTAATATAAACGTAAAATTAAGGCAACATTTCATCTCACATTACTTGCACATGCTTCCTTAGATTATTTCATTGTTTTCCCCACTGTTTGTTAGTAATACTATGAGCGGAAAACGTTAATACATCGTTATGCCACAACCGTTAATGATTCATATAGCGACTTTGTTTCTTTCTGCGAGTGATATATAAGTATCACTTTTGTTTGAAACCATACGAATGTGTTTCGATTTCGCTGCTTTATCATACTTTCCTCGACGAAACAGTGCTGTGCTCATTTTTGCTTTCACAGAATAAAATTAAAATACATCGTATTGTTCTATACTTCGTGCAGAGCTTTAAAAAACTATTTACTCATTACATAGGAGAGGACAACACTGGACGTATAGAAGGCACTTTCTCCTGTCTGCCTATTTCAGCACCTACAATACTTCCTCTTTTTTTTTTAACGTCGAAGCGCTGGTGAATGGGTTTGCTTTTGTTCGATAGAGTGATGGTTCTGTGAATGTAAATGGACTGTGCAGTACACATTGTAGCAATAATACACATGCATGTGCACCCGTTTTTTTTTTTCATCTCATCATTTCTGGGTCGTTGTGATCGTCAAGTTTGACCCCTCTTCGAAATCACTGTTCCAGTCTTTCTGAGCAATATTTCCTTAAATTAGAGCTATGACCACCGGTGCACAACGACATTTGCAACTTTCGACGTTTGCGAATTTTTCGCCTCAGACGTTTTCACATGGGGGAAGGGGTATGACAGTGGTCGGATAGGATATCAAAAGAATAATAATTAATTAGCATATCAAATTCATATAACGGAGCAGTAGACTTCCCCCTATACCTTCTACTTGCATGGAAATGTCCAACGTGGAAATGTCATGGCTTGTTCTGAAACACAGTTTTCACTCATATAAATCCTGTCACTAGTTAAATTACAGGTAAGGTAAAGTTGCGTATAATTTTTATTCTTTATATCTTTTCTTGCGGTACCGAATTACTTTTCTGGAATTCCTCATTCAGTGCGAATGAGAAACCTTTGAAATAACACATTTCTTTAATTTGGTTTGCTCACAGAATTTTTCATTTCCCCCTACAAACGGTTCTTTCGTTTCAGTTCATTTGCTGATCTTTTGTAGCACTGTGTTTGTTATCAGCACTGATACTGCTCTAGTTTTTAGCGTTTTAACGTTCGTTTTGTAAGCGATATCATTAAAAGAAGCGTCCCATCCTTCTCTCTTTCTTTTTCTCCCTAAAATTATTATTTGGTTTCGTTCGTACTGTTTGCAGTACAACTTTTTTGCGCCTTCTAACATCAGTCATTTTTCTTCGTTTTCTATGTGATGGTTTTTTAAGACGTGGAAAATACTACATCGACCGTAGGAATGACAGATAATGTAATCTGTTGACCAATTTTCGCTCTTATTTTATTCAAAATAATTTCATTGGCACCGCCATAACCTATCTTTTAGTTTTGTTCCTTTGCATACATTGTTTTTATAAAGAGTTTTGGCGAATACCATCACATTTGTTTTAAAATGGAATTGTGTGCATCTCTACTTTGTGAACATCAAAATCGATAGCATGCATGATTTGACTGAACGTACATTGGCTTTTGAGTAAACAAATATACGATTGATTATATGTGACTTATATTCTTTTTTATGATTTATAACCGCTAACATTACCAGTGCTTTTAGGAATAATTTCGTTATCGTGTATTAGCAGTTAAAACGTCTTTATTACATTTTCAGTTATCGTTGAACATGAGCGTAAAATCGTTTTTAGACGCCACAACGCGTATCTCTCATAAATGCAAATATTTTCATAGTAATATTTGGTTGCATTAGCGTTTTTACGTAATACCCCATATTTCAGCTTCTATTTCGTTTGCTTAAAGATTTTAGTTTTTTTTTTTCACGAAAACAGTAAACAGTTCCAAATTCTAAGTACATAACTTACAGTCACTTATAGGCTTTATACTTTTGGAAGAGCCTTTTGTACATTTTGAATATCGAAACTGATAAATATATATTCCGTTTCGTGCACTTCACTCCTTACAACAAAGTGAGAAATTATGTCATATCGAAGCTAACAGTTTGAAATTTTTTTTCAACAAATTCCAACAGATGCTCTTCGAATGGAAATCCTTTTTTTTTCTGCGGATCAATGAGAAAGTTGCTCGTGAAATCGGAAATTCCACAGATTTAGTTGTCATTTCTTTTCATTCTTTCTTTCCAACCCGATTCATATCAAATACTGAAATTGTTCAGGCCGTGAGAAACGTAATTATCTCATCGAGCTTAGCTTGACTAAATTGCGGAAGTATAATAAAAACACTGAGATTGATACGCTATGCGCTTTTTGTAAGCATTGCATAAACGCATTAATAAATGCCTTGGATGAGAAAACTTGCAAACCAACCCAGGTCAGGCTAGTAGCCCTTGATGCACTTCCTAATTGCTTGCAACCCGTAATAAAATTGCTACCTACGCCGCAACCTGGATCACTTTTATGGAGCAGTTCTTCCGTGCATGTCTGAAATTGTCCTGGTCAACGCAAAATGATGGCTATATTTGCTTCGAAGCATGGTCGTTTACGAAATTCATTGGTAGAGACCAGTGGCATGTTTTGCGGCGAAAGTGAGTGTGATATTTGTATGGTTTGACTCGCAATCAGTCATAATTGGATTGTTTAGTCGTACAATTTGAAAACCGCTTCCGCCAGTGTTCAGTTAGCGTACTTATGCAGTCAGTAATGTAACAGTGTTTGTTGTGCTCGTTCCGTTGAAGTCAATGAAATACTTAACAATCAATCATTGTTGTCCGTTCATGTATCGAATGCCACAAGACAAAACAATGAATGAGCACTTTTGAAGAACATGAAAATTTTTCGAGAATTTTGTGCTTTGTCGATTGTTCCCAATAATAGGGTTAACCTATGTGCATTGTTGACGCATGCGTGTATTTTTCTCCTAAGAAAGTCGGGAATTTAATGTTTTCTGGCTTAGTTCATGCTCTATTCTGTATTTATTGCTTATTAAATGTCAGTTAACTTTCTTTTCAGCCATGACTGCAACACTGTCTGCACATGATCAGGCATCTCTCTCTGCGGCAACCGCAATGTTCAGTCAGTGTTCGCTGGACGATGCCAGCGAAGCATTCGAAGGATCGTATGCGAACCTTGATCGGCGGTATTTGAATAAGTCGAACGGTTCAATAAATTCACGTATCCAAAGGCGGAACGCAGTGGGCAATTTATTCGAGGGTGTAGACCTTGCGTTTATAAAGCAGTTGGCGGCAGCTGCACCAATAGGATTGCAGTAATTAATTAGTTGCTAAGTTATAACTATTGCAATTCTGCGCCTTACAAAGCGCACTCTGGCATCTCATTTTGTACAAAACCAAAGACTCATTGTTGTGTTGTGTCACTGTTGTTCGCTCACAGTAAATCTATTCACGTCGCCCCATCGGTCCCTCCATTTGCGGTTCGTTTAAAATCGGTGTGTTTTGATAGCAATAAACACGTGTTCTAGTGAGCTTGACTGTATATTTGGAGGCAGTGGCAATACTGGAAGCTCATAAACGCACAAATAATTTAAAAACCATGCTTGCGCAGGCCAACTAAATCCAGCTGTTCCATATCACCTTACATCACAACTCGATGCGATTCGTACGGAATATGACGGTTATTTCCTCGCCGCAGCGAGCCTGAATGCACTAGAAATCCGCTTTACGTCACAGTTTCAGTGAATTTCAAAGTTTTTCCAGCCTTTCCGAGTTTGCAGCATTAATAATCAGGCATAAGTCCATCTTTTGAGGAGGATACAAGTGGAATGCCTGATGATCATCCTGACCACGTCATGTTGGGGCCGTCTCATGGCCTTTGGCATAGTATAGGTTAGAAAAATGATTCGCCGTTCCGCTTACGCTCCTGAAAGAATGGTAGTAGTCGCTAATAACTTCCCTTTAATTTGCAAAAATCGCTTGTTAAACAATCCAATGAAAAATTAATCTCTACGTGAAGGTACCATTTGTTGATTGACCCCTACGAAACAAACACCGGTCTGTGTCACATAAAAAGAATCATTTTACGTGTTTAAGGAAGCGTCACATATTGGTTGTTGATGTGCGTGCATAGATAAGATCATGATTATGTTCGGAAAGAATAATCCTCGTTCAGTCAGCTAATCTGTTAGTCCGGCTATATGATTTTGTTTTGCCTCGCGAAAGGGACAAGTTTCTGCTTTATTGAAAAGTTCCTTTTTCAGTATCCGTTATGTTCTATCAACTACCTCAACTAGTGTTCCCTTCTCCTACAGTTTTATCTTACTTAACATCCAAAGAGAAGAATATACCTGTAAAATAACTGGTAATGGAAAGAAATGCACGTGAGACATTTGAATCGTCTGACATACACTTTGAGCAGCAGTAATTCCAATTTGTAGAGAAAAAACTGGTGGCACAAAATTTTATTCAGAGTTCGATGAAACGTTACCAAACAGTGAAATTTCCAGTTCATTTCTGCTCATTATCACCACTCGCCATTATTCAGTAATTGACTAGCTACCTAGTTAGGCTAGAGCAGCTACCTAGATGGAACTTGGTAACGAAATCTACAGCATAGCAATGGTCCACCAAAAAGCGTTGCTTCGAAATAGTTTGACAAGAAAGGTAGGTCAGCGAAACGAACACCCTGAATTACTACAATATAGAACATTGCAAACTACAGCATGCATTAACCACAGCTCGTTACGTGAAGTCCAAAATAAAAAATAAAAAGTTTTGGGAAAAAGACCTGAAAATTTTGAGAACAATGAACATTAAATGAAAAAATGATGAGTACCTCGCATGACCGCCATCATCTATCTCGAGTGTGCGTCAAAGGTTTCGGTCGGCAGCCGCACACCAGTTTTTGTCGTGTTTTTGTTTTCTTCGTTTGCAGTTGAAGAACTGTACGAATTAGGCGCTTTTGTCGACGATTACTTAAAACGTATATCGCGTTGGCCTCCTCGTATTCTATCTAACTGGCCAACTTGTTATGCTGATGATAAAACATCAGCAATTCGCTATACAAATATCAGAGCACATTCTCAACACAATTCCATCACATCGATTGGCCTTCGATAGATTACATTCGACTATCCTTTTGCGTTTAAGACTTTGGTATTTGGAAGCACTTTCTTGATAGCTTAAAAATGTTACTGTTTAACTAAATATACCGATGAGCGCACGATATGACGAACGATAGTTTTAGGCGGATTTGCTCAATAACGTTGAAGGATCGGATAAACCACTTGTGAGATGGAAGTTGACGTAATGCACAAATCACGATGTTCGACAAGAATGCCATTACGAGTGGAAATGAGCTCTTCGTGACAGTTAAGAGATTAATTGATGCTCAACGATTGCTGCAGCCATTCGCGTGAACAACAGAGATTCCCCCATTGTTTCCTCTTCGCCAATAGACGAAGCAGAACAAATTTCTTCTCATTACATACAACTCATTGTTTGGCATTAGTTCGTGCTGCATTACATTCAAAAGCGATTATTCGTTCGCTTAACACATCAAACGAAAGCCGTCGTGTTTCATCCGACACCCACTGTGCATAAATGCCTTTGAATATAGCAACCTTCAAATGAATTGCCAGCTGAAAAAGCACTGCTCCAAGAAAATCGATCAAATTCGAAGAATTCATCAAACGGAAGTCAACAGTTTTACGAACAACATTTTGCGTCATATACGGATCAAAGCGGAAGTGATACGGTTCAAGCGTCTACAAACTCTCCGCAAGTAAGTTGAAGTCACAAATGATTGAACATGTCGTCTCCGAATGCGTAATTGCAGGCGCATTCGAAAAGTGGACTAACATAGATTGTGAATAATTCATTAAGAAAGCTGAAGTTGCTCAATACAACGTGTGCAGGAGAATGCTCGCAGAATGAGAGAAGCCCTTGCAGTTGCTTTTTAAATGTTGGAGATCGGTCGTGGAATGAGGTTTTTGTTGACCTTTACGCTCTGCTCTTTAAGTGAGTTGGAATATAATTTCTATGATGTACCTTCCCCCCTTATTTCGCATAAAGTTGAAATTGTTTGCTTCATACGACAATGCTGATATCGATATACATGATTTCCGTTTGAGAAACACTGTCGCCAGATCCAGCAATATTTTTGAACCCGCTTCTATTTCCGCTCTCTTGAGAGCAGGGATAATTTGCGACCAAGTTCAGTCAACGTTTGAGAAATTTTAAGGTAAACACGCCCCGATCATTAAGCGCTTCCTACACTATTTTAGTGAACGCTAGCCCAGTCATTCTGTTTAGATCTCGGTATATCACAGTTTGTTCCAGTTGGCTTATGGGATCGAATTTTACGGATCCATACCGAGTCCTTCACATGTTATCGTTTTTCTTTTTTTTTTTTTGGGGGGGGGGGGGGGGGGGGGAACTTTTTT
>JPKZ01002217.1:86526-102053 GCA_000803305.1 Toxocara canis
GGAACTCTTTTTGATGGCCAGATTAAACGACAGCAATAAAGGTTCTCATTCTGGACACAATCAGGTTCTCAATAATATGCATTTTTTCTGACACAATTGGTTGCACTGTCCTTAAAATGATAGAGCGATTTCGAATGGTTCCTTGACGTTCTGAAAAAGTTTCTCTAAAAAACTATCGCCAACGTTTCTTATGCTTCTGTTTCAAAACCAACCTTTGCTGGCTAACTGTTGCGAGGTGCCGCCCTCTTCTGCTTTACCAAACAGGTAAAAGCAGAAGATGAACGGTTTCTTGATGAATACTGGCAACTTTTTTCGCTAAAAACTGTTGCGAGGTGCCGCCCTCTTCTGCTTTACCAAACAGGTAAAAGCAGAAGATGAACGGTTTCTTGATGAATACTGGCAACTTTTTTCGCTAAAAACTGTTGCGAGGTGCCGCCCTCTTCTGCTTTACCAAACAGGTAAAAGCAGAAGATGAACGGTTTCTTGATGAATACTGGCAACTTTTTTCGCTAAAAACTGTTGCGAGGTGCCGCCCTCTTCTGCTTTACCAAACAGGTAAAAGCAGAAGATGAACGGTTTCTTGATGAATACTGGCAACTTTTTTCGCTAAAAACTGTTGCGAGGTGCCGCCCTCTTCTGCTTTACCAAACAGGTAAAAGCAGAAGATGAACGGTTTCTTGATGAATACTGGCAACTTTTTTCGCTAAAAACTGTTGCGAGGTGCCGCCCTCTTCTGCTTTACCAAACAGGTAAAAGCAGAAGATGAACGGTTTCTTGATGAATACTGGCAACTTTTTTCGCTAAATAACATTTCTTATTTGCATGTTTGAATGCTCTTTCCGATTAAGCAGCCCTCTAATGAGGCGCATTTTCGCATGCCCCACACTAAGCCTATTAAACATCATTCGCCTCAACAGATGCAGGTGTTGTCGTACGTTTTTATTTTTTGAAATTTCCAGCTCTTCAATGTGGGGGATGTGCTATCGGCTCTTTGCTCGGTATATTCAAGCAGTACTTCCATCTTTGCCATTATTACTGAATGTTAATTTCAAAAGGTGATCATTTTTATTCAATAGTGGTATATCAGCCGTCATAGGTGCACCTCTTAAAGCATTTCGGAATGCAACGCAACGAAAAAACTGAGCACTAAATCCCTCATTCCTCAGTACTACCTTTTTGATCATAGATCGTCCTTCTCCTTAACTATCGCCTATGTTTCTGGTTAGATTCCAGCTACCATGACATAATAGGAGTTGAATTTCGTAGCAACTATGTTTTCCTGGTTTGATGAGTTTATTAGTGATACCGTTGTAATTAGATGCTTTATTTGATGATTGTAACCTCAAAGTGGTTTTAAAGATGGTGTCCGTGTCTAACTTTGGAGGCGACCACAACATCGTTAGGTTCCGTTGTTCCTGCATAATGCAGCAATCGACTCTGTTTAGGCGGTCCGAAGCATGGCATTCATTCGTCTACAAGCGCAATGCAAATATCCTTCCCCTGTGATCGGATCAGTATTTTGTTTATAATCCTACAATTTTCTGACGGGTCCTCTTTGCTCCTTTATTTGTTGTCTTCTCATATACTCTCTCTTCAAGTACTTCAATAATTTTTTTTTCAAATCTGCCTTTAATTCAAGATTACCTGGCTCTCGATGAGTTCTTTTCAAAAGATCATTCTTCTATCCATTTTCTCATTTCAAAAGAACGGGTAGATATTTTTACCCTATTTACAACAACAGGTTCTGCTCTGTAAAATATGTGACTGTCATCGAAAGATGATTATTTCTGAAGAGTAGATGGGTGGGGACGGCCAGTGAAATATGACGTCTAACCTAAACAAAGGCGCACGCATAGTTGCGTGAGTCTAATGTTGTGTATTTTATGAGCATTCTTTGACAGTGGTGTCCAACATGAAAAGAGCCCATATTAGCTGTTCCTCTCTGAAAACGAATAGCTATTGTTTCGCCAAAGAAAAACAAACGTCCCCTTCTAACCGCAAAATCACGATCAATTCCACATAAATAATGCGTGGATTAAGCAGACCACACACGAAGTGAACCTGCTAATCAGAAAGCCTAAGGCTTATTCAAAACCTGAAATCTGTCGTTTGTGGAGAAACTATGCAGATACCCTAACGGCAGTTACCCTAACGTGACGTACCGCTTTCCGTCGTTGGTTTCTGATGAACTGAATCTTCATAATAAACATCCTTGCGCTCACTCGCGAAACTGATCACAAATAACTTCTCAATCTTTCTCTGAAGATAACGGACCATGTTCTCACTGCTCTCAAAAAGCAGCAAGCATACGAACATTAACAGTTCAACTTCGCCTTCTTACAGTCCATACTTCGATGTCAACCTCATCCCAATGTGCTGCCTAATGAGCTTAAGCAGAACAACTGCAAGATGCAAACACACAAGGCGGTAGGGGTAAAGGATGAAATCGAGCTGCGCAAGTAACTTCCAAGCGACGTCACTCCGTAAATTCCTGGCTTTTACTTCCAAAAACGACTTACCATGCTTTGCTCACATAGTTGAGCGCTAAAGCTGAGGATGAAACTTTCAGCTCAAAAAATTTTAGTTTTTCACCTCCTTGCAAGACCACACTGCGCAACTTTTCAGTTTTGCATGAAAACGTTCATGACGAAGAACAACCCGCATGGAAGGTTATATTCGGCCTAACGATCACAACCGAACATAAACGCAAACGAATAAGCAAACTAACCAAAAAATGAATTAATAGGCAGTGTACATAAAACAACTTGAGATAATGAAGGGTCATTTTGAAGTGAACGCATCTGCAACAAACGTGAGATAGAAATCAGTCAAGTGAAAGCACTGTCAGACAACTCGTAATCTGAAAGCAAAAACAAAGTACCCGTAAATAAAAGGTGATCACAAATAACTTCTCAATCTTTCTCTGAAGATAACGGACCATGTTCTCACTGCTCTCAAAAAGCAGCAAGCATACGAACATTAACAGTTCAACTTCGCCTTCTTACAGTCCATACTTCGATGTCAACCTCATCCCAATGTGCTGCCTAATGAGCTTAAGCAGAACAACTGCAAGATGCAAACACACAAGGCGGTAGGGGTAAAGGATGAAATCGAGCTGCGCAAGTAACTTCCAAGCGACGTCACTCCGTAAATTCCTGGCTTTTACTTCCAAAAACGACTTACCATGCTTTGCTCACATAGTTGAGCGCTAAAGCTGAGGATGAAACTTTCAGCTCAAAAAATTTTAGTTTTTCACCTCCTTGCAAGACCACACTGCGCAACTTTTCAGTTTTGCATGAAAACGTTCATGACGAAGAACAACCCGCATGGAAGGTTATATTCGGCCTAACAATCACAACCGAACATAAACGCAAACGAATAAGCAAACTAACCAAAAAATGAATTAATAGGCAGTGTACATAAAACAACTTGAGATAATGAAGGGTCATTTTGAAGTGAACGCATCTGCAACAAACGTGAGATAGAAATCAGTCAAGTGAAAGCACTGTCAGACAACTCGTAATCTGAAAGCAAAAACAAAGTACCCGTAAATAAAAGCGGCGTACTAGCATATGCACGAACTCATATTTAACGCTAACAGTGAAATGTTCTGAATTTGAAAGAAAAAAGCTTGCTTAGGATACAGTGGGACGAGGATCAGAGACAGCGTATCCAGAAAAGGCATACAAATGTGGAGAGGTAGTACAATGTGGGAAGACTGAAGTGGAAGGTATATTTATTAAAAATCAAGATGTAACAGTCTACGACAAGTAGTGTTAGATTGTGCGTCAATAGTACAGATTCAACCCGCCTTGGCACGTACAGTAACAGTTACAGGAAAAACGCAAAACCCATTTGCAAACCATCGTATATTTGCGATTAACGAACATTTTGCATTCAAACTAAAAGCAAACACAAACGTAAAACTGAATGCCGTTATCGCCTATACTGTACGGTGGTCGGACGAGTAGAGGAGAAAAGACGCAAACACAAAACATCAACCAACTCTAGTGCGTTTTATCATATTTTTATGTGAAGCGACAATTCGCACACTTAAGCCGTACTCTGCAACTTTTGATTGCATAACAAACTGCATATGGAAAGCTCACGGAAGCATTCCCGACCAAACCAGAGCGCATAGAATGAGTAAAACAAATTTATATTAAGGAAAGAAATAGACTAACCTGTATATTAATAAGAAACATTCATCCATTTGGTATTTGTAAACCTTGTTGAAAGTTTTCACTGCCATTCTCGACGATTTTCTTTTTAAATCGTTTTTGCCTAATCGCTTTTAGCTAGAAAAACAAAGGAAGCAAACTTTTTTTTTTTAAATCGAACTCTTTATAACAAAAAGTTGAAAACAAATTTTTGCAGCACTAGCCAACAGCTGCCAAATTACGCAGAAAACGAACCTTCGAATAAGCAAAGAACGTAATCAATGACAGCTCGCAACTGCCTCCTCCTGAAATTTCACCTCTGCAGTACAACTCGACAGGAATTCAAAGCAACATTATAAGAGAATGAAAGTATGGGGCAACCACGGGGAGGGGAGAAGGGGGTGCGACGTTTTGATCTGACCTTCCCAACGATTCTGCTGTTCACCGGAAATGCATTATCAGTGGACAAACATCTTTATCTTGGATCCAAAACGCTTTTACAGATCTGACGAGAACGGAAGCGCACTTTTATAGCCCAATGGATTTAAACTGCAGTCTCATTGCAATCAATGCAATCAATACCAAAATGAAGGCATATTTAATTAATACCCAATATTTACAGCACTATACAAGGTTTTCATGAAAAACCACATTGAACCGCTCGATTCCGTGAGGCCTTACGAGCAGAAAGTAACGAGAGGTTCCTCGTGAATAAGGATTTCGAGCATGGTTGTAGCCCTGTCTACGGACATAATTCACTGATGCATTTTCAATAATCCTTTGGATTTCTTCACCGTATTCTCATGCTGCTATACGTAGACGAGTGCACACCGTCCCCGCAAAACTTGTATACTTTCATAAAACCGCGTCCGCTAATATGCTTTGTTGCCCATCAGCTAGCACATCATGTACGATCAATCAACGCGAAGCCGCAAGTGAAAAATCGAGTCACAAAGAAAAGCTTATTTCCGCATCACGACAGGAAGATAGTAAACGACGATGTGGAAGATGGCATGCGAGTTATTACCGAAAGTGAATGACGATCGGACATCTTCGAAACCAGAGCTGAAACCCATAAACTCGACGCTCTGAACAGCCCCCAGCGAGGATGGTGCAATAGGAACCTTCTTTTTTAGCTGCTGTTCTGAAAAATGAGAAACTGCTATGCCGCGCAACGGCACGATAGGCAACGTACACGAATGGAATAAGCAGGCAGTGCAGATGCGTGCGGTGCGGAACCACTGAAACTAGGCCATGAAGTTCAGAACCAATACGCTATCGTGCCGTAGAGTGCGCACTAGCCAACAATACCATTTTGAGCAAATGGATAATTTCTCGCCAAAGACAAGACCGAGTTCAATCGATGCCGTTTGTCGTTCGTAGATGAAACAAGACGGTTGAGTCAGTTTGACGAAATATTTTTGGGTGGCCGTCACCGTTGTCCCGTCTGTGGCCAGTCGTCAGACCATAAGCAAACCGACGATAACACTTGTTTCTCCATTTGCGCGCAGTGTACCGCTCGGTGGGGTGGAAATTTTGAGATGTTGCGGAACTGAACAACCGTAGGCATTTGCGCATATTTTAGTAACAATCCGAGGAGGATTCTGCTCCTCTGTTTAGCGGGTACGACTTCCTTTAAGAGGCCGACAAAAGAAGACAGCTCAAGATATTTACAAAAAAAAAAACCAAAGTATTTTATGTGCTCTAGAACGATGCTAGCAAGAATTCTTTGATTATGCTAACACTTTTTCCTTTCTTCCCGTTTCCACATACTCTTTGTTGCCTTACGACGAATAGCGTTCGCAATATGTGAGCTTGCCTATCAACGTTGACTTGACCGACCAGAGACCACCGAACGACCATGCACCAGCTTCGAGGTACCGGCCCATCTACGGTAAAATATCAGAACACCAACACCAACCAATGATTGAACCTCTCTAATGCTCGAATCCACGTTAAATAAGTCTCATAGTAGTACCCAGCACATTCGAAGCGTCGCTGTAGATAAAATGCCTGGCAAGTTGCTTTAGGAAGAATTGTTCCGCTGAAAAATCGTTTTTAATGGTGAGTCGCGTCAACGCAGTATGACTCGGGGAAAAACTCAATGCTTTTCTCTAATAAAAACAACCTGGCGAAATGACTGACAATGAAGAAATTGAGGATTTTAGGGCCAATTCCTACATTCGTCGGATAAGTCGTAAGAGAGCAACACAAGACAGCAAAAGCCGCGAAGCAAAAGCATATAGTTCATTTCCGTTAGCTAAGTTCTAAGGCTGCAGCGTAATGCCACTCAACCAAAGTTGCGTTCGTGGGGGGCAAAATTTTTACGACTAATTAAATACCTTTTGTCATGGCGAGTGCTCAACAACTACACTTGCGTGGAGTATAACAATAATTAAACAGATGCACTGATCGAAGTGCAAGTGGTAAGCGAGATAAAAGAAGGCATCGACGCAATCGGTCAGGTAGGCTGCATGTGGAAACGCGAGATAATGCAGCGAATTGAGCCAGACAACGGTACGCTACCCTACGAATCATGAGGACAGCGTCCGAAAGTGACAAACAGCTGACAAGTACCACCCAAGTCCACTCCTGCCTCAATTGCTCATCTGCTTAACCAACAACAGCCAAACGAAAAATCGATCATCCACGAATCGGATTCTGAACGGTGATTTACTAGAAACTGCATGATTAAGCGACGCAATGATTGCGCAACGGCTTCTGTTAGCGTCAACGCATATATAGAGCCGTTGCACAAATACGAGAAAGTTGCTGGCTACCTAAAGCTCAACAAGCCAATCGTCACTTTACTATCACGTTGATACTGCAAAACCGTTAAAATTGGCAGCTCAGCAAATGCGCATTCTGCCGCGTCTCTCTCGTTAAAACTAGAAAGCCGCAATTCGCCATAAGTCATTTACTTGGCTCCAACTTGTTCTGTCGGGAATATTAAACAGCTACAATACAACGAGATAAATTGTCCAAATTAATACAAAGTAGTAGTTTGGTGGTTCGCAAGAAACGCTTTCCGTTATGCACACTTCAAACGTCTCATTTCACTCTTTTCGTCGTGTAATCGAGCAGACAACTCAGAACAACAGTTTACTGAAAAGGAATACGCATTCCACTGCACTGACCGAACAGAATTCACGGACCACAAAAAGCATCGACAAACACGGAAAAGACTCAAAAAATACGAAATCTTGAGAGCTGATCAAACAAAATTCGAACACCGCGCCCAAGTCAACAACAACTCTCACCTGGCACCATAACAGAAAAACTGCTACGGCGTCCTCGGCCTCCACTGATGAACGCTTCGGCAATGGCAATGATCGTCACTTTAAAAATCTTAATGACACCTTCCTCTGCAGCTTGTACCGACCTTTAAACCGTACGACGACAAACTAAACAAACCTCACATGGATTCCCTGATCCAGTGAATTTCATTTGCGCTTTTGGCCACTACCAATGCATCACAGAACCTTTTTTGATATGTCGATGAAAGGTCGCATACGTCCAGACATTCGTGCAGTGAAGGCGCAGATGATTATCCGATCATACATCAATAAATTCCAGTGGAAACCAAACTAATGTGGAGCTCCTGGTATAACGAAAACGGAAAACCCCGCAGCTTAGGGCGTCAAACTCAAGCAGAACAAGTTTACTGAGCGGAGTGCGAAAAAAGATATTGAGACCACGACACGACTGGCGACGAAGCGACCATGAAAAAATGCCGCATCAGGCAATTCCAACAATAAGAAGTAGCTGACGAAAACATAGCCGATCGACTGGACGTTTCCGAGGATTAAAATTGCGAATTGATGATCTTGGGAAACGGAACGGGTTAAAATGATAATGAACAAGCGCCGAGAACGATGAGAACAAAAGGTATGCAGGAATGAGAAAAGAGTTAGGCAAGGAATTCGACGCCGATGGTACGTCCCTCAACGGTGGTGTTCTGCAGCGCTTTTCGTGCGCGTTCCGCATCCGCGGCAGCCGCGAACGACACTTTTGCACAACCGGGCGCAATCATTTCGGTCATCTCCACACGCCCAAACTGCTGCACCCTATCACGCACTATTTGCCACGTGTAATCGAGTGGTAACTGAAAGCGCACCATTAACCTCTTATTAATTAACCTAGTCGATACCACTCCTAATGCGAATTTTGAAACCCCTCCGAATTAATCTGCTGTAAATGTGGTGTTATCACAAGAAACCACAGAGCTGCCATAAACGCCATAAAAAGGACGCATTTCTACGACGTCGACATAAAAGCCTGCCGTTTATAAGGGTAAAAGCGTATGAAAATATTGTGCGAAATGAAAAGAAAACGAATTTGTGCACTCCTCAAAATTCTGACCAGGCGTGCGGAAGTTCAAATTCGTGCACCACTGCTAGTTTTCAGTTTTGATATCACTTTCCGGTGTGTGGTACCATTGTAACAGTCTTCAATTCGTTCGCCTAGGACGAGGTGGCTGCGCACCCATGACAGCTCACTGGTAACCGCTCGAGAACAACCACATATGCTCTCTCTATGCATCAACTGATTCTCCAAATGTGCACATGAAACTGGTCACAGCAGTGAAATTCTATCGTATCAGCGGCGAGAGCTTGCGAAACAGTACTCCAGCCACAATGCGTCCGCCAACCTAATCAGTAAGCACCAGCTCCGAAAAGTTCCAGTCACACCATGAGTTCTGTTCAAATTTTAGTGCCTTTCAATGAAAACACATCAGTGAGGGTTTGGGATTATTTCAAAGGGTTAAGGAAAACGATTTTCCACTTCTGTGTGCTAATCCATATGTCAGTGATGCGCGTTTGAAGGCGGTTTTTCAGAATGCTGCTTGAAACGACTGAGACGGATTACCGGTCAAAAAGCCATTTAATTTCCACTAAACTTCGTTACTGAGCAGCGGACTTTTTCATAGTATGTATAAGAACCTCCGGTAAGTTTGAAAAAACTCCCGAAATGCAAAACGCAGCAAACTTAAAAAATTATTTAAGAAAAATGTAACAAAACTTTCGCTGCTTTTTGCTACCATCCAACAACTCTTCGAGAACGCTCTCTGTGACAAAAATTTTGGCATCAGCCACTGCCTATAATCAATTTATTGAGCGTTTTCCTTCCCTAGTAGTTATATCAACCATTAAATCGACCTTGCTTGCAATTCCATTCCCAATCATGCCAACATTGGCTGCTTTTAACAAGAAAAGCAATTAGGCAAATCTTTTGTACGAATGCAGAAAGAGATAGTAGCATCTCGTCAAAAACATTTTGCAGTTGACAATGCGTTTCTTGTCGAAACTGCCGCCAGAAACGAGAATCTTCGCACCAATGTTTCACTCAGTTTCGTCGAATTGCATTTCTTCTATCAAGTAGCTTGCAATTCCATTCCCAATCATGCCAACATTGGCTGCTTTTAACAAGAAAAGCAATTAGGCAAATCTTTTGTACGAATGCAGAAAGAGATAGTAGCATCTCGTCAAAAACATTTTGCAGTTGACAATGCGTTTCTTGTCGATACTGCCGCCAGAAACGAGAATCTTCGCACCAATGTTTCACTCAGTTTCGTCGAATTGCATTTCTTCTATCAAGTAGCAGACATTCCAAACTTTCAACTCAAAAACGTGTAATCTCCTTCGTTTTTGAGACTTTAATGAATGTATTAAACAAACCTTTTACTTATACAAGGATTCCGCTAAAACAGATTCTTAAAAAAGCCCAGTCTTCTCCCGGAACCCAAATAACTACGCCCTCAAAACGCGGTCTTCGTCGCTATTCCTCATTCTTCAAAAACTTAGATGCCAAGCGTGAGTCGAGGAAGCCAGTCCCTTGCCTCTGTCCACAACCCACGGTGAGTGCCAAAAATAGCATTCCTCGTTTTGGTATTCATTAACATTTCCAGCGTCCACAAACTCTCCCTTATTAAATGAAAATTTTAATTTGTGACTTCCGTTATGCAAAATTAAAACCCGTTGTAGGCAAAGTGACCAGCTGGTTTCCTTGTGTTCAACAAAATTTTTCTCAGAAGCTCAATTCTCAGTCCCTTATTAATTCGATCCGTTACAGCTTCGCCACTTCAAAAAGCCTTCAGAAAATCCTATGAGAAATAAAGAGTTATGGAGTTGAAGTGATTTTCGATTAAGCAACCCGCAGAGGCTCGATCTAGCGAGCCCTTCTTGTGCCAGCCAGCCTAGTGGAATGATCATTGCAGCAAGCTGTATAATACCTGCAACAAACTGCCCAGCAGGTGCAGCAAGCCGATGAAAAAAGAACATCAACACGTTCACCTTCATACAGTTTCGAACTTTTCTCAGTGATCGTCAATCTGCCAAAGAGCACAGATTTGTCTTTAACGCTACCCATAGAAAAAACGAATAGCGAGCGTACTGCGATAGCTAAAGGTGCACTTTCAGTATTTTCTGAACACTTCAAAAGAAGCACGCTCTACTACAAAGTAGAGCGCAGTATGAAGTAAATACGTAGTTGTTGCCTTTCTAGTACCATTTCTACGAGTTTCTGTCTAATGTTCAACATATCGGTGTTGGTGCCCAGAAAATCAGGACCATACCATTTTTTTATAGGTGGGACTCATTCTTGAGACCTAAAATTTTGATGCGTCCGCCTGCCACCGACTGAAACCAACTTCTCAAATGAGATTTCGGAGGAAGTGAGGCGGAACTGAAAAACTGACACAATTTTGGGAAACCAAAAGAACGAACCAGAAAAAAATATAGACTAACATTTTTGATAAGAATTGAACGCGAAGCGAATGAAGTGGAAACGCCACCGCCATATGAACCAAACGACGAGGGTGTGTACGGCACATTGGTTGGCGCAAATAATGTGCCGGAAGATGTATAGGAAGTGCCCGATGAGAACGGCAAAAGGGATGGAATGCCCGATGCGGATTGATAGGTGCTGGCTTGGTAGGGTGGCTGAGAAGACGGGAAACCCGATGGGCCACCAGCATCAATACCAGCCGTCATGTTACCACTAGCCGATGAGTTCAGTGAAGAGATGATTGACGAAACGTCGCTCAGCGGTGCGCCGTTTGCACCGAGGCCCATGCCAACACCTCGCAGACCGATCGGCAACTCCCCTTCACGTCTTTCATCTATCGGGTCGAAGCGGTCCATCTTGACGTTGATAAGTCGATCGAAGACACGCTGATTGTTCAACATCGAAATCGCCTGTACGGCCTCGATGGGATGTGAGAACTGCACGACTGCCATTCCTTTACTGCGTCCCTCCTTATCCAGTTGCAAATCCACCCATGTCACCTTGCCGGCTAGTGCGAAGATGTCATGTACCCGGCCACTTTGCACATTGTACGGCAGCTGAATGCAACTTCATGCACCATTACCTTTCAGTACGCCCAAGCACATTCCCTATGAACTACCATAAAACTTTCACATGGACTGCCCATCCTTCCTCCCCCATACCCCTCCTCCCCCTCGACCATACAAATCAAAAATAATAATAATAATAAGACCACTTCCCCAGCACAGCATCGTTAGTTGGTTTCAGCAACTACGCATCTCATGCCATCCTTTCGGCTTCCAGAGATTCCAATATGATGGCAAATGTGCAGAATTTTTTAGCTTGAAAAAGTTCCGACTTAAACTTGCAGGAAAAGAGAACACAATTGAGTAATAATATATCTGAAACAATGCTTAACCTCGTCGACGATTCACAACGCGCCACGACTACACAGCTGTTAATAATAACCATTACTCGAGCGGAATAAAATGTATCCACGACTCTAGATGATTTCCTTACAATGTCCTCCAAAATTTCTGTAATTTTATAAGTTGAAAGCGAATAAAAACATTCTTCATCATTCTCAGCGCTTACTCGAGACCTCTGCGTTGCCAGTTCATCCTTAAACATCTCACGTTTTGCCAATGACCCCAGCTGAAAAAGTGAGATTTGCTAGAGTGAACGTCAGTATTAGAGCAGTATAAAGCAGTTCAGAAAAGCTTCAACGCAAATCTGCTGTGTTGTTGATGCCCTGCTATTTTTACTACCATTATATTCTCCGCAATGCCAGAAAAAAGAAAACGAGAACTCACATTAGACACAAAAACTCGATTCGTGAGAGGACCATCGATGTTAAGTTGACGTAGGAATGCAGGACTCAGTCCGTAAGTGTCGAATGAGTCGTCTCGAATCGAACGTGTTTCCATCTGACTTCGCCCGTGAAGACCATTCAAGAAATCCACTCCCGTATCATCCTTCACTTTGCGGAAAAACGCTATCGGATCCTAAAGGTATGACAACACAGGAACAACCGAACAACAACCTACCAAAGTTTCGAGGTGAAATGTTTGAGTAAAAAGTAAAGCAAATTCGGAAATTACCAAACATACAAGGTGAGAAATGGAGTATGCCCTACAGGCCGTTGACACCTCTACACTAACGAGAAATTTTTGAGAGTTTTTATGCGAACATCGACATCCTCGAATGTTTGTCTCTCCAAGAAGAGGAGGATATTCGATAACGACTTCTAAGACATAGATTTCTATTATATTCTTCACAATGTCTCCCAGTAAATACTTCCAAGTCAGCGACGGCTCACCTGAAAACGAGAACTACATGCGAACAAATATTATATATTTGCAAACCGATTTGACTTTCATGATACAGCCTACTCCAGTCTGGTTCAGTCTCTCGAAAACAAGAGAGAAGCCCGAACACTCAATCTTTCGCTCCCTGGTAATATGCTGTACTATTGGGCAGGTCCGTGTTCGTTCCATTGTTTCGAATTTTTGTCCCATCGGCTCCACTGCTCCAATAATGAAACAGACCTAATTAGCAAATGACATCAAAATCAGTATAGAACTGGCGCTATTTGCGACTCATGATGAAACTTGCACGGTTCACGGGATTGTCGAAAAAATATAGCTATAATCCGCACTCCTTAAGATGGGCCCCTTTCCATGCCCTGTTAAGCCGTAAAAGCGAGACGAAAATAAATCGCATGTGCCATCAGTCCAAGCTGTTTGGCTCGACCAAACCTCAGGGTACAGCGAGAAGATAAAGAAAACGGATGTACCATGCACGGGCATATTCGATGTTCCGTCCAAATGGAGGAGTGAATCACGGAGAACTTTTGGAAATCGCTGATCAAATTCTCTTAGCCAAAAGTAACAAATCCTTGCTAGAAATGACAGGAAGAAAGAAACAAACCTTGGATTCTAGCGCGTCGCACGATTTTTTGCGAAAAAAGAAAGAACGAGTGCGCACAAAATTTTGGAACTCCCACACATCATAGAACTCTGAGCAAACAAAAAAAAAACGGTAAAAACCTTGGGGGTGCGGAGGTGGCATGACCACGTATGAATTCCACCCTTTAGAGACGAAAACATGACTAATGCGGTCACAGAACTTATTTCCACAAGCATTCAGCAGCCTCTTGAAAGGACAATGAATAGATGAAAAGATCAGCTGAAAACGGTGACCGGCTAAAAAATAGTCCTTCGACCCGTCACTGTACCAAACAGGGGGGAAGGATGAGGAAATTTCGTGATTTGAAATCTCACCCTCAATATTCTGAAACTCGGCGAACCGCCCCATAACATGACGATTACCTGATCTAGTATTTCACAAAATTTAAGAAGAACGGAAAAAAAAAAAGATGCTAGGATTAATCACATCTGATGAGGTATCTCAGAAATTTAAGTTCGCGCTACAGTTGAACCAAAACGACAGTAAACAGTACCAATCTCTCACGACGTCAATGAAAAGAACGATATGAACTAAACAGACGCTGCATGTAAAATCGATTCCGTGTGAATGCGATCGCCTCTGTTCCATTGCTTCCATGATTTCTGCTTTTGGGAAATATCCTTCCATTACAACCCAAATGCGGAGTTAAACTTGCGCACATGTCTGGGAACAGATCAGAAAGCACAAGAAAATGCTAAAGTCAGTCAGCGGATTTTCGTTACGCGTTATGCCATTCCAGACGAATGATCATTTGAAGTTTTCTCACATGTATCGTCCCATTCCCTTCCCTCATCAAGATTTTGGATATACGTTTGATTGTGAGATATCGTAAAACAACGAATACCCGTATTTCCTTCGCCGTCAGCATGCGGTCATTGAGAGGATAGCGATGCAGTGTTTCAACGCATCGCTGAACGGAATCCTTCTCACGAAATTCGACCACCGCAGCTCCCTTCGACTTGCCATTTCGATCCTCGAGTATTTCCACAAAGTTTACCTCAACTCTTTGACGATTGACTGCGCATGATTTCACAGAATGAATAAAATTAAGATAATTTGATGAAATCGCAAAAGACACGCAGAGCTAAATGAAATGCTGTTACTAAGCCTTCACCTAAGTGAGCATATATATAATATTCAGTTTTGGTGATGAACAACAGTTATCTGAGCATTTCGCAAAAAAAAATTTTTTTCCTTTTCACAGAAATAATCTGAAAACGGAAACGTTCACCACTACCGGAACACAGGAATCCTGCTCATTACCTCCGAAGAATTCACCTGGAGAACTTCCTAAGTGAATAGACAACATATGCGCGAACTAACACCGTGGAAAAAAAAGCCATCAAATAAAAAATCACCTCTCCGGCTTTCTCCCTGACAAGATCCTTCAGCTCCATCCAACGAACGTCGTATGGAATATTCGATATATATACCATTCTGTCATTTCGGTAATTTCGACGCGATCCCTCTGAAACACTGATGAGCGATTGCGAAATTGAACACTTCGTTTTGTGACAGCCATTGAGGCAAAAACAATAACTGGAACGAATTTTTCGTTTTAAATCACCAAAAAATTTTTACTTCTTTCAGATGATTGGGGTCGGAAGCAGAAAAAAAAACAGAGCATCCTAAGCCGAACAAGTTTTCAAAAGAGATGAGAACCTATCCCTTCAATCTCAGATGACCAAAATGTCGGCGTGTTAAGGCAGTAAGGACTAAATGAAACCAGAGAAAGAGGCCGAAATTCAAACGAATTGGTGAAATGCAGTGAATATGTTTTCATCCTTCCTTGGATAAAACTGGTGCTGAGGCCTGACCTGAACTACTACGTTAGCAGGGACTTAAATCACGAATTTCATATCGACGTCCAACTTACCACTCCTCCACCCCCCCCCCCCCCCCCCCCCCCCTCTCCTCTCGCTGACATGAACTACTCTCAGCTACATCGGCTCGCGAGCTCATTTCCTTGTCCCTTCAATTCTCTTTTTTTCTTTCCTCGCCCTCCTGTTCATACTCTTCCCTCCACTTTTTTTAAGTGGATCACAACTTCAGCATAAAAACGCGCTGCGCCCGGCGACTGAGAGGAGCATGAAACGGCAAGTCATGCGTGTCTCTACCACGCCATTCTCGCTT